>JANHAO010020248.1:0-12935 GCA_026873985.1 Saraca asoca | reverse complement strand
TATATCCAAATACACAGAATGTATAGTCCAGGATGCAATAGAACTCAATCAAATTGGTCTAGGGCACCCATCCAGACTAACACTACCTCCATAGCTCTTTGTTTGCTATACGGTTAGTGTTGGGGACTCTACTACTAGAGATGCCATACGTCTAATGCCCATACATCGATATGAGACACAATACCAATCCTTTGGTTCCAAAGTTGCTTGCATTAGGTTCGACTATCCCTCAAGGTTCACTATGCCCATCGATTGGATCTTTTGACCCTCTTTGAGTTGATACCCTCTGGTAACTCGGCCATCACATCCTTTTTTTGAAGTTAATGCTTCTCTTGCATCATGGTCCTCATAACCTCTAATAAGTTTGCACTTTTTAGTGCTCGTGCCTCAAAGTTGATATACTCTTGTATCGTGGCCCTCACAACCTCTCTTGTAAAGATCAGTACCCTCCAACACCTACCATTCGACATACTCTGATACTGGGTCACCACAACCTGTTTCAAGCACATCCTTTAATGGCTCTCCCGCTTTAACTTAAAAAGGATTGAGTGTAGAGTAGTCTGTCACTTTAGCTCTAGCATCACATGCTTGTACACTAGCAATTGTGAATTCTAAGGTTATTGTCATAAAGTTCGTCTTGTGACTATGATATGCTAACTCCCTAGCATCACGAATGATCCCTTTAAACTGCCTCCACTCGAATGTGATCATGCTCTCTGATATAATCTTGGACTCCTCCCATTGGATTCACCTGCTCGATGTATCCATCCAGATATTTCAGCCATTTGACACGATTTTAGACTCCTCTAATAAGATTAGTCCATCCAACACATCATAAAAGATGTGTCATCCCACAGGATATGTAAACTGTTATGGATATTCTCTGGTACCAAGCTAAAATAGGCTGGCAAAGGCCCGACTGCAAGCAAATCCAACCAAGGAACCCAGATTGCCAACTCGCTGAAGTCACTCGACAGAATCATAAGCTTGCTAAGGGAAGACTTAGCTCGTTTTGCCAGCAACTTGCCCTGTTTAAGCTTATGTCGCCAAGAGTGAGCTCAACTTCACTAGCCTAGAGTCTATAGCAACCCCATGCCGAGACCCTGACTCATGAGATAAAGCACATTACATAACTTGAGCAAGCACCACATAAGCATGCATCAAATCCAATTCTGTCTACGCGGGCCCACCCGCAAAAAACATTCTACTAAAGTCAGTCGACAGTATCCAGAAGCCAATTTACAAGAGCTACACTTATTTTTTATATTTATTATTTAATGTAATAAAAATATAAACTATGTAATTATACTTGTAACCTTCTCCTTTTTATAAATAAGGAGAAGGAGCTCTCTGTAAGTAGATTTGAGGTAGAATCCCTATACCAAAACTTTGTAAAATTCTTCTCAGATTAATTAAATGTTATCATGGACGTAGGAGCCAGTGCCGTCTGGCTTTGACTGAACCACGTTAAAAACTCTGCTGTGCCTATCTTGTTCTTTGTTTTTTGTCATTTGCTACATTTGTTAACATTCGCACAACCGAATTGCAGTTTGGGTTTGCAAGAATCCCTTAAGTTGACTGGATTTGGCAAAACCAAAATCTTCCATCAACATAAATTGTCTATTATGACTATGTTTTCTAGCACAATCATGGCTTCATTCTTTAGGCTTCGTGATAGCTCATATGTCTTGTATGGACGTGGTCAATCTTTTTCTACAAGACCAAGGCTTCTCCCATGGCTTTTTCCCACTAAATAAGCCCTCGGTTCTCACATCCCTCCAGATATTTCAACCCTCTAGCTGTAGTGTGACCATGCACTCTTGCATGACTAAGGCTTTGCCTTCTGGCTCCACTAGTCATTAACTTGTCCCTCTAGACATGGTCAAGATTTCTAGCAAGACCAAGGCTTCTCCCGAGGCTCCTCCAGCTAAACCGGCCATCAATTCACTCACTCTCTCAAATGATTTACATTCCCTAAAATTCTACAACAAATAAGCACATAACCAACGTCCTCACTATATAGCAAGTACATCGACTTCTGCACGCGCTTGCACCCGATGTACCAATAATGTTCCCTCAATTGCAAGATTCTTGCACCTTTGCCTAAGATCTACTTTAATCTCTTGCTATCCTTTTGGCCAAGTCTTTGATAGTGTCTCTTCATGAGTTTAAGAAATATTTGCTTCTTTTACAACCCTTATAAGTTTGGACAAGCTTAATCTAATCCAATTGTCCACCTTGACATGATACGAACTCACTCCCATCACCTGATTCTCAAGTTAATTCACCTTGTCTATCATATCTTCTTGCATATCCATTTTCCTTACCTACTCCTCCGAGTGCTTGGTGAGAACTTAGGCATTTAGCAAGACTAGCGCTAAGTGTGAAGTCAAGTTTGTGTGGCCATCCGATCTGCTCTAGCAACCGAGCTTTGATACTAACTATCATGGGTCGGTAGCTCTTTAGCTGAAATCGTGTGACACATTCTCACCATTTTTGTAAACATGCCAACCTTTCAACAAACTTGAGCTATACATGGATAGATATATAGGACATTGCAGAATATGAATAACAAATCCAAAGGCAACAGAAGCAAGTAAACCCAAGCAATCAAATAACCGAGCCTCAAGAAAATCCCATATAAGTAGCCTTTAGAGTACAATAGGCAAAAATAAAGGGACAGTTGAATAGGGAGAAGAATAACTCAATTTTATTGATATATGCTGCATTATATTGATTAGAATGTGTTGGAGAGGCTTCAAGCCAATACACTTTTTTATATCCCTAGACTAAGTGCCAGAGTTATGAATAAGTACCCGATCAGGCCTCAATGTGCCTTTGACAAGCTGCTGACACTTTATCCTTAAAGAGCATTTTGAGCTAAAGGTCATATGACATAAGTAAACATATTTCTTATAAGTTGATATAAGGTCTTTTCTCATATATCTGAGTAGAGACTTTGTGTCATCTTAAAACTAAAAATGTAATAAACGCGGTTATATACTTTCCGACTCACAATAGACAAGTAAACCCTATCAAAATTTCAAAAATACCATCAAATAGGAAAAAATCGAAAAAATAGTACACAAGTCAAATTACTCCCAAATTTGAGTCACAAGACCTTCATATAATGCCTGATTTTTTTATAAAATTGTCAAACGGAGCACGTT
Organism: Saraca asoca; assembly: GCA_026873985.1. Classification (NCBI taxonomy): domain Eukaryota; kingdom Viridiplantae; phylum Streptophyta; class Magnoliopsida; order Fabales; family Fabaceae; genus Saraca; species Saraca asoca. The sequence goes on along the minus strand of JANHAO010020248.1, from coordinate 9,765 downwards.
TACCTCCTCAAGTTGATTACAAGACTGACTTGTGACACTACATCTCGAAGATTCTTTTTTCAAATTTCATTTTGTAGTACTAATATTGTTTTCCTTTTTTTTTTTTTGGTAACTGTAATACTAATATTCTGTAGATTTTTTAATATCGTCTGTTTCATGGCCAGAAAAATTTTGCTTTTGATGGAAAAACTGAAAACACCTTAAAATCGTGTAATAGTACTGATCTTAAACATTTTATAGTTAGTTAGGCAACTTTAATGAAGTTTCTTTTATTTGACATAACAAAAAACTAGAATAATCGTTTAAGATCCAAATCTCCTAATTTCATTCAATTAAAATGTGCCCTACATAAATATATACATATTTCATTTGCATTGAAAGTAATAGCAAAATATTTAGATCCTCTTATTTTGATTTGATTGGCATTAGTTCCAACATGGTAAAGAGGTCCAAAATTTGGAGTCTAGACGATAAATTTTGAATGTTATTGCATGAAATTTTATCACTCAATAGATAAAACTAACAAACTATAGAATTCTATTGCATATCTCTCTAAACATTAAGAGGAGAGGCAATAAATTGAACAATCTGAACAAAGTGATTTGCTCTGGCAATACAATGAGAACGAAACTTTTCAAAATTTTAACCAAAAGTATGATCGAATATGACAAGAAGATACTTCATTTCGGTAACTTTACATCCCTCTCCTCGCAATCTACAACATCTCTCCGTTTGTAACGTTCATAAATAGGTAAACAAAAAAAAAAAAAAAAAATCGCAACAACAACGCAGTTGTGCCACCCAAAAAGTGCAAAACGCTTCAAAGGTGTGCCACTATAAAGGGAATCTGCCAACAGAAAATCGGAAGGTACAAGTCATATTATAGACTCAAGGATAAAATTGGAAAAATGCTAACAATCGGTCACTTAGCTTAAATGTGGCAGAATCTAAATAGCTGAGCTCAGTATATAAATGAGCTCAGTAAATAAATGGGATTAGTTAAAATTAGATTGGGACTTGTACAGCTGAATAGGTGTGTGAAACAATATAAACGTACCTAATATTACTCTAAAAATTGCACTGATCCTAGAGGGTTGTTAAACCATACCCTTCATTGTTATGACCACTGTGAAAGCGATTACAGTGACAACAGCTGTGATTTGTGATCAATGCCATTGAAGATGTAGGTCCCGGACATAGGTTCAAATTGTCTTGTTATGAGCTGAGGAAAAGAAGTAATATAATATTCTCTGTCAAAGGCTCATCTTTTCAAACAAACTTGCAAACAAAACTTTGCAAGACATGAGGTAGAATTGCAAACCTTGATCACTTCCTGAGATGCAATCCCTCCAACCAAAGCAGCAACAGCATGAAGCTCTGCAGCACCAAACCGGCACATCTCATTGATAAGGTCCTCTGCCAGAGTGGCACCATTGCATCCCAAGTCATTAAGTAGGCCAACAGCTGTGCTCTTCAATCTAGGTATGTCTTCATCCATGGCACTGCAGAACATGAATCATATATTTAGGATATGTAAGCCAAAATTATTAGCAATTAAATAGTATGAGGCATTGCCTGTCAAATTGCCCAGGAAAACTGTTGTAATTAGCAGCAAACCGGTCAACAGCTCGAAGCAATATATAGATTCCCACAGCTATGCTGTCAGACATATAAACAGGAAACCGGATTTTCAGCAAGATGAGCACTTCTCCACAGATTAACCTCTTTTTCTGATTTTTTTCATCCTAATTATCCAGAAAAATCAATAATAAAGTGGGCATCACCTGCAATCCTCATCAGTTAAACACTTCTGCAACTCAGGTACATTTGGAGAATTAAACTCGTCCTCAATTAAGCGGTACCTGCAAACCTACAAAACAAAAATTAACATCCATCCATAAGATATGAACAGATCTTTGGGCCTGCAGTTACGCCTGCAAAAAAGGGTTAAATATAACCCATTATCTGTGGCTAATATCACATAAGGCCAGAAGGAAAGGAAAATTTTAGTGAAAACAGGCCTCTATAATTATCTACATGCAACACACTCAATGATCATATATACAATCCATCCACCAAGAAAATTCAAAATTGGATTAGCAAACATGATGGATTAGAAGCAATTACTTAGTTACAGCAGCCAACAAGAGCTTAGCTAGAAGTTTAGCTTTTAAATCTAAACAGAATAGAAATAATAATAGCAGTTGCATTTGAGAACCTCAATACACAATCAGATTTAAGTTCCAGAAGTTATTGATTTTTCCTTATATTGATGCTTGGGTTGGTGTTCAACATAGTGTCCAAATAACCTACACTTCAAACAAATTGCCATTATAAGGTCATCCATACATAAAGATGGAAATTATGTGAACAACACTTCGGAGATTTACCAGACATTTGCTTGATTCTTAGAAAACAAAATCTCAAGGTTATACTCAATATTCTTTTTTAAATAAAAAATTACGGAAGGATGCCAGTTGGGTAACAATATACAAATGATGATTGACAAAATATAGAGCATTGATGCTGTATGCTACATTCACATAATTAGAGATCTTATGAAGATCCTGGAGACTTTGTCGTTGAACAAACTAAATCAAGCATATACTCCAGCCAAAGAGATCAGACCATCAATATTTTCACTGAATTTATGTCACTCAGTCTCCATATACTTACTTTGAGTTTTCTTGAATTTTTACAGAAGCTCTTAATTTTTATCTTTGAAATGCTGTTTGAATCTCTACCAATTTTCTTCAAAATACTTTTCACCAGTCGCTCCATAACAAGAAAATCAACCTCAGCCTTTGCTTGATATAGATTTTGCAAATTCACATAGTGCCTGCAAAAAGGGTAGATATGCCACTTGTAGATAATTTAAAATTCTTTTACATTCAAAAGGAAATAAACTTATCCTAACAATATGAAGATTTGGCTACTAACTCAGTAGAAGACGTCATGTCAGGTATAGATCCTTCAAGGGGCACCTCTCCACCACCTTCATTTGTAATGAATTCCTGCAAAATGATGAGAAACGTACTATTACACAACTAAATTATAAATAATCAATTGCGAGGTTTCCTTCTGGTTTGTTTGTTTACTGTGTCCAAACTGACTAGAAAGACGAAGGTTAAAAGTGAAGAGAGAGATAGGGAGAGACAAACAGACAGTATCAGGACCAGATCAAAGATATCCAATGCTTAAACAGATATATTATGTTCCTCCACAATAGATATTATTAAGCTCGCACTTTACTGCTTTCTTACAGGAGAATTGATTTTCTTATTACTATTTCTGGAATATTGTATCACTGGGCTTGAGCCTTGCTACAACTGGTTGCTCGATTGCAAAATGAGCCTCACATTAAAACCATTATGCTTTGCAACAAACTCCAAAGACTGAACCTTCTAAGCTTATTTCTTTTGAAAAGAAATTTTGTTAAAGAAAGGGAAGACAGACTAAAAGATAAGGGGATAAGAAATCCTCCTATAAGAAAGCCAAAAAAATTAAAAAAGAAAAACTAAAGGAGCAATGAACCTTCTATTAGTCTCTTGTTCACAGTTTCACAGCTCTAACTATATACTATTTACCATCATGAACTAATTACAAAATTTAAAATATATTCATTCTTATCATGTCAAGTGAAGCAAAATATATTAGATCATGGAAGCGCAAACCCTCAAAGCTGCCACCATCACCCAAAAATTTGATGAATTTGAGTTCACTTCAACAGAGCTATCATTGATTATCTGTTGCAAATCTAAACCTGAAAAAAGTAGATGGTGATGGAAATTTAGCCAAAGAATTTCAATGGGTGAGGGTTGTAAATGTCAATCATGGCTAAAAGATCAGGGAAAAACCAATTTTTTTTTTTAAATATAAGAAATATTGCAAACATTAAAAGAGTATATCATAATCATCCCCCCATAGACAACGAATATACATTCTTCCATAGTAAGCACTTAAAGTATTAGTTGTGCATTTTCAGAGGGAAAGCTTCCAATCTCAATGAAACACAAAGGAAACAACTACATAATTCCACAGGAAAGCTTCTTGATTAAGACTTTATTTTTTAGAACCCATGTAGAAGAGACTAGACATTTATCTTTTCATTCTTTTGTTAACCACTTAAACTCCCACTCCCACTTGCCTGCTCCAAGGATCTGATAAGATTCAAATGGGAGGAGTTGTTTTCTTTCCCTCAAACACTGTGGTTTAAGCCTGATAATGGAACGGCCCACCTGGCCACTATGAATATTACATCAATACTAAGAGCCCCCAAAGACAGTACATTAATGTGCTATCTGAAACTAATTTGATGGATTCTATTATTCATCCTGAATTAGTTCTACATATTTAATTTAGGATATTATGATGAGACTCATTCCTGTGAAACCTAATTGCAAGGTTATTCAGACTGACTGAACCAAATCATTTGGCAGGTATTGGGCTATGGATGAGGACAAATTAGGTTACTTAACATGCAAAGGACCAGTACTAAAAATAAGACCACAATAATAATAATTTTGATCCTTGCACTAGACCACAAGCTACTATTGAAGGAAAGAAAAGCTTAAAGAGTTTCCTGGGCAACAGTTACAACAAGGGCAACTAAACTACACTTACTGATTCCTCGAGGAGTGAAGACTTTGAAGGAGTTATCAATAGCTTCTTTATAGTTTTCCTCATCTTGTGCAACCATCTTGGCTTTAAGAAGGTCCTAAGTTGTTCAAATCCAAGGGTAATCACATAACTAGAATGGTACATTAAAAGAATACAAGAAACAAAGAAATATAAGCAACAAACCTTGAACCCCTTTTTCTCCTCTCTAGTTGACGGAAGCCTACCACCATTGCTTTTGGCCCACTCATCAGCCATCTTAACAAGAATGACAACATATGGTATGTGCTTATGGGCCACAGGATCTTGCACATTCAAGTCAATGCCTTCTGCAAATCTAGAGTGGCAAAAGAACAAACAATGAGAGCATCAAGTGAAAGGACCATGTCAATGCTCTCAACTGATAATGTGAAAATGTTAAAAGACTAAATTAAAATATCACACACTATATATATATATATATATATATATATATATATATATAAAGAGAGAGAGACACACCTCCTCAGCTCAGGCCAAGGATTATTTAACCGAAGGTCATCCAGAAAATGGTCAGGCTTTGACTCAATCACAGTATGTTCCTGGTACAACAAATGAAATGACAATCAATATTAACATACAGAACACGTCGTTGTTAAACAATTTGAGTAACTATTGACCTTAGCATTAATATGTTGATACTTTCTACCACAAGTGCCAATAGTGTTCTAGCTCAAACCTTCTACTTGCAAAGCAAGTTACCCAACCTAACGGTCAATCTACTGCAATTCCAACCTTTATGACCATAATACCATCCTACTTTTAAAATCACTTTCCAAAAATCAATATACAGTAAGTTTTATTTTTCTCCTTTTTATATGTCAAGTTTTAGAATAAAATTAGAATAATCATGAAAACTAATTTTACATTTCTTTATGGATCAAGAGTTTTTTTTCTTTTTTAACTTTAACAAGTAATACAAATATACTGGATACTGAACAAAACATGACAAGAACAGATTTACCCACTAACTTATAACACATTACCTTCAAACTAATGCGAACAAACCCTGTTAGGCCATAGGACCGAGAAAATACCAACATAACATTTGCCTCTCTGCAGATTCGATCAAGCTTTATCATTGAATCTTCCACCAACTGAAAAGGTGATTAAAGGTTCCACCAAAGATACAGCACTTGTTAAGGAAAATCATAAGAGAATACTCATATAAAACAATGTTTCATAGTTAGAACTTAATTAAAAAAATTCTTATACACAGGACTCCAAACTAGAGTATCTAAGGAGAATATTCCCAATGTCAACTACCAAGGATTTTTTTCAAGTTATTATGCACACATTAGTATTTGCAATTTCGTAAGTTTTACTTCATGCAGAGAGACAGACAGAAATTAAAGTTTAGATGTAAGACATATAGCCAAAGTTAAATTCTTCTCCAAGTGTAACGTTTTAAGAAGAATTAGCCTCACAATACCATACCTGGGTGGCAACTACTAAAGTAAACTGAGAAAAGAATGATGGATTTGTCTCAATTAATGCTTCTGGGTGCTCTTCTATAAATTTTGCTTTAACAGCATCATTCAGCTCTTGAAGAAATGAACATACACATTTTGCCTTTGATTGGCCAACACTTGATTCATCCACTAGAAATATGAGATTGCAATGAGGACCAAACAATATAAAGAACAAACCCCAAATTCAACATAAATAAACCGTACCCATAAAGTTGTTTCCAAGATCACCAACTTCAACTTTAGATCCATCAACTATGGTGATGCTTCCAACACCACCAAGAACAAGGTTCTTCAGTGTTTCAGAGCCAGTAGGACCACAGTTAAGTAAGCATATGCTAGATTTCTCAAGGGCTGCCTGCCCTTGTTCACCCCATATTCTGTATACACAAATTAAAATTGAACTTTATACGAGATATAAACCAGATGTCCAATCTCATCTATCAGCATTCTTCACTGCCAAAGCACATAATTGTTATGATGTCATTTAAACATTATAATCCTAGCAGCCTGAATAACGGCTTACATGGGACAGTTATCAACATAGCACTGCCTAAACTGCCAGCCAGAATATCACTAATAGAATGAAAATCGTTACAGTGCTCACTAAAAAATTTCTCAAACCAACTCACGTAATTAATTTTTCTATGAAGAAAATTCTATCAAAAAATTCACATAATAAATTTGGCACAATAGCGTGTAATATAAATTACTGATATTCTATAACTTTAGTTGAAATCCATAGCTGCCGAAAACATAATCAGACAGAGTATTACAACGGGTAGATTGGAGAGCGAAACGCTGAAAGTTTTGAGTATCTGAGAGTAGAGAGTTAGGGCGGAGTAGAGAACTAAGAGAATACCAAAGGGCAAAAGAGGAAAAGGGAGAAGCCGTACCGGAGCTGCCGATCGTATTTAACTTTGGGTTCAGCCATTGTTGCCAACTATGCTGCTTCGATGAAACCAGTCTGCTTGCTTACAACGCAGTCTGTCACTGTGATTGATTGCAGCACTGGCTGGTGAGTTGAACTTGAGGCAGCCACCAACATGAGTAAAAGAAAGATTTGAATAGGAGGACAAGTAAAAGCAACACGACGTCGTGGCATCACCTCCATCACTCTATCAGATGCCAATCTTGCCCCCTTCAGTTTCTCTCTCCTCCACAGGTCCCATTAACGTGCTAGCTTTAAACGACTTCTCGTTTGGAAAACCAACATTGTAAATATTTTTGGGCCTAAGTTTTCAGGGGGCTCGTTATCTGGGCGCTTCAGCGAGGCAGGACTCTACGGAAATGTCAATCTCTTCAACGATTTACACGATCATAAAAAAAAAAAGACCTTAAATCTAATTTGGGTTCTTCGAAAATTAAAATGACACGATCTTGGTCCCCAATTTAAAAAATCTTTACTTTGATTCCATTAATTAAATAATTTTTTTAATTTTGATCCTTTCGTGTATCTCTCGTCAGAAGTTAATTGAGATTGTCTATATGACATTTTCTTTTCCCACTTGACAGTTGTTATATACAGAAATTAGTCTCGTCAGGATGAGTCCTCGAAAACAGTGAAGACCAAGTTCCGCGTTCCAGCGAACAGCAACAACAAAGTAATTACAAGCGCCAAGCCATGTCTCGCTCGTCGCATCACAACGACGCTATGAAGAGGCTTGGACACATCCTGCGAGACGAACCTCCCCACGAGGAACGAACCAGCGAGGAAGTCATAGGACCGATTCATCGGGTGATCGGCCACAACGCTCGAGATCGTCTTCTCGCTACAGCAATACTCACCACAGCAAAATCTGCGACGCCTCCAAGTCATAAACCCCCTGCCCAGGGTACCGAGCGACAGGCACAAGTCCACCACCAGCCTAGGAGGACCGCCCAGCAGCCTACTTTCTCCAATGGCTGGATTGTAGCCCTTTTTTCTATCTTTTCTCATTTATTGTTTGATGTAACACAACTATAGCTTGTAATTAATACATGTAACCCCTCTTTACTCTATAAATAGGCTTACATTGTTAGTAAGAAGGGGGGAACAATCTTGTAAGCAGAAACTCTGCAAAAAATACTTCATATTAATAAAATCTCTGCTGTGAACGTAGGGTCCGATACCACCCAAATTTGGCCGAACCACGTTAAACTGATTGTCTTCTTCCTCCCTCATCCTCTTGGTTCTCTATCTTCTGTACTTCAAAAATAGCATCGGGTCCCAGAACTCATCCCGGTTGGCTGAAGTTCGAGTCTCTCATACCGACCGAATTTCACCATCAACATTTTGACGCCGTCTGTGGGGATCCATCTGCTTTATGAAGTTTCCATTGCAGCCTAATCATGGCCAGAGGAAGAACGACTCGGAGTTCCATAGCTCCAGCTTCTCAGCACACCATTGCACCTAAAACTCAAGAGGCGCAAACACTAGACCGGTCTCGATCAGCACTTGAAAATACAGTCAAAAAATTGGCTGAAACTGTCAAGGTGCTTGCCAGGCACAAGCACAAAATGCTCAAAGACAATAAGAAGTCATAGCTCAACTCCAACAGCTTCGTGAAGAAGCTCAGAGAGAAGTCCGCGACGACCCCAATAGCCGGCAACCGGGGGGCTCGCAGTGAGCAGAAAGCTCTGTTCCCCCCATGAAGGACAACGACTGGCGATGGAAGAAGTTCTCCAAAGGCTGAAACAGCTAGAGGAGCATCCTCAACATCAAAGCAATCAGCCCCGCTATGGGGAGACCTCACCATTTTCTGTGGAATTCAAGAAGCAGCCTCTCCCGCAGAAACTCAAAGTGCCTGCCATCCTACTGTACGACGGGAACAGCGACCCAAGTGATCACTTGGACGTGTTCAACACTCAAATGAACCTCTAGACTACTGACCCCCTGGTAAAGTGCCGTGCCTTCCTTGCCACGCTAGGGGCAATACCTCGTGCCTGGTTCAGGTGCCTCCCCTCGCGCAGTATCGACAGCTAGGAGGAATGTCAAAGGAAGTTTGTCGACCAATATCAGGTGCTGAAGAAGCAACTCGTGCCTCTTTGCCACCCTGCCATGATTTTCCAGCCCAGGGACGAGTCGCTCAAAGACTACTTAGCCTGGTTCAGGCACAAGGCCAACTCTATGGAAAATCCTTCAGAGGAAAGTGTTCTAATAGCCATCTCAGCATGACTTCGTAAAGATGGCAAGCTGTACAGGAGCCTCTACAAGTCTCCCACTCGAGACCATGTCGAATTTTATGACCGGGTGACCAAGCAAATAAGATAAGACGAAACCTTCAGAATAGAGGAACCCAGATACAAAGAGAGCCATAGTGCCCCCCCCCCCCCGCGAGCAAAAAGAGGGGTAGTGAGAGTTACGACAGCCCCACTCCTCATCTCACAAAAAAGGCAAAACCTCAGCGGCCCAAAGATCGCTTCGAAAGCTATAGCATCCTGTCGGACACTCAGGACAGAATCTTTGCCATGGAAAAGCATAATGAGGACTTTGGGAAACCCCAGCCAATAAGGGTGTCCCCTAAATCCAGAGAACAAAACAGATTTTGTGCTTATCACAACGAGGCTGGACATTGTAAGAACGGGTCCGGCCAAAGAGGGGAAATTTCAAAAATTTTCTGTCAGAGAACCCTTGCTGGCCGAACCCCTTCTCCCCGGA
>JANHAO010020247.1:0-12913 GCA_026873985.1 Saraca asoca | reverse complement strand
TCTTTCTTTATTTATTTCCTTTATTTTCTATTGATTTGGATAGTTGAGTTGTAAAGATTCTAGTAATTGAAATAGCTTCCCTATGAAATCGACCTGTATTTGCCAATACTAGGTACAACTACGTCGTACATTTGCGGATATTTAAACATACATCAAAGTTTACCATAAAATCAAGCAACACACTTATACTTTGATGCAATACATCTATGTATTCAAGCACATACATACCTTATATTAGTATTTGTACAACCATCATACAAGTCAAACATTAGTTTTTGCGAGTTATACATAGATCCAAAACACTAATCATTTATCATCATACAAGTTTACCATAAAATTGAGCAACACAATTATATTCTAATGTAATACTACTATATATTCATGCACATCCAGTCCTTATATTATTATTTGCAAACATAATGGCATTCAATATAGTCGTCATGCAAGTCATATATTAGTTTCTATAAGGCATACATAAATTCAAAACATTAATCATAGCCTCATGTAGATCTACCATAAAATCCAACTACTTTGATGCAGGACTTCTATATATTCATGCATATGTAGTTGTTATGTTATTATTTGTGGACATAATAATATTCACTATAACTATCATGCAAGTTAAACATCATTTTCTGCAAGGCATACATAAATCCCAAACTTTAACCTTAACCTCATGCAAGTCTACCATAAACTCTAGCAACACACTTATATTCACTTATATTCTGATGTAATACCTCCATTATTTGTGTATATATAATCCTTACATTACTATTTATGGATATAATGACATTCAAAACAACTATCATGCAAGTCATACATCAGTTTCTACAAGGCACACATAAATCCAAAACATTAATCATAACCTCATGCAAGTCTACCATAAATCCAACAACACACTTATGCTTTGATACAATATTTCCATATATTTATGCACATATAGTCCCAATGCACCAATAATGTTCTCTCAGTTACAACATTCTTGCACTTTTGCCTAAGATCTGCTTCAACCTCTTACTAGCCTTATGGCCAAGTCCTTAATAGTGTCTCATCTGAGTTTGAGGAATGTTCATTCCTTTCACAACCCTTATAAACTTGGACAAGCCAAATCTAATCTAATTGTCTACCTTAACAAAATGAGAACTCTTTCTCACCACCCCACTCACTAGTTGATCTACCTTGCCTACGATGTTTTCTTGCCTACCCATCCCTTCTGTATGCTCATCTAAATGCTTGGCAAAGTCTTGAGTATTTAGCAAGACTAGCTCTTGGTATGAAGCTAAGTTTTTGTGGCCATTCAATTTGTTCTCTAGCAACTAGGCTTTGATACCAACTATCATAATTGGCATTAGAAGCTCTCCTTATCAACATGATGCCCTCGTCACCTATCCTGCCTACATGTTCGCCATGCTTACTCTTCTGAGCACTTGGTGAGACACGACTGCCCGACGAGATAAGTGCTTGGCATTGAACCAATCCTAGGTAGCAACCTTTGATAGCTACCAGAACACTCTATTATGGGTCAAAGCCCTTAGGTGGAAAGTCATATTTCATTACTATTCATATGTGAGAGTTCCTAAGGATCGGATTTTCAAATCCTATGCTCTAATACTAATTATCACGGGCCAGTAGTTTTCTAATTGAAACCATGTGGCAGATGCTTGCCACTCTTAGCTTATGGATTTTGTCACCTATACAATCAAAATCTCATGCACAACATGTTTGAAGGCAAATAAATAAGTAAACCACAGCAACCAAATAACCAAGCTCCAAGAATACCCCACATAAGTAGCCTTTAGTGCGCAAAGAGCAAGAGATAATTGAATGAGATAACTTCTTTTTATTAATATATGTCTCATTACATAGTTAAAGTGTGTAGGGGAGGCTTCGAGTTAATATACTCATAAGATCCCTAGACTAAGTGCCAACAAGCTCTAATCGAGCACTCGACAAGGCCCCAATGTGCTCTTGATGAGCTCTTGACATGTTACTAACACTTCTCCCCTAAAGAATATTTTGAGCTAAAGGTCATATGATGCATGTAAACATACTTTTTGTGAGTTGACAAAACCTTTTTTTATAGTTCTAGATGGAAATTTTACGCAATCTTATATAGACATGAAGCTAAAAATGCAAGAAACATAACTATATACTTTTCTACTCATGCCGGACAAGTAAATCATACCAAAATTATAAATATACCTCTAAAATGGGAAAAAATAAAAAAAATAGTACACAAGTTGGATTACTCCCAAATTTAAGCCACAGGATCTCTACACTATGCTTGATTTTTTTCACAAAATTTCATATTAAACTAAGCATGTTTATCTCTTCAAATCATTCACATAGCCAACTTATGACACTTGTGCCTTACCCCAAAACAAAAATCCATACTATATCTAAACTTTGTTGGGGCAAAAATTTGCAAGGCAAGTCCTGAACTCGAAATTTTGCCATCTGTATAACTCAATAAGCATAACAAAAATGAAATAAAATGCAATATTCCCATTTTTTTTTTAAATTTTCTGGTATAAGTTATTTCATTTTAGGACTAGTACATGTCACTAATTATTTTAAGGGTTATAATAATATCACAAATTGTCTAATTCCTTGAAATCATTAACAATAAAATTTAAACTTAAATATAAATTATCAAAGATAATAAATTTTATTTGTTGATTTAATCCAAAGGATAATCAAATATACTGAAAATAGAAAGTTAAGAAAAGGGCTATCAAATATAGCTTCCCTTCTCTTGTTTGCTTGCATGTCTAAATTAGATATAAAAGCTTTCAAAAAAAAACCTACAAGTGTGTAGAACAAAAAAATGCAGCATTGGAAGGTATAGGCCGATTTCAAGGATTTATAGACACAGCTCCTAAACAAGGAAAATGGCATGACATAATATTTTCTTCTTTTTTCTTTCTCTTCATTCTCCCACATCTAAAAAGAGCATTACTAACGCAATCTTTTTTTTTTTTTAACCATATACTATTCTAATATTATTTTTAATCATATGTACATCTGATTCATTGCTTGTATCTTTAAGCAGAAGATAAAAAAGCATCAAATGAAATGTATATATGCACAAGAAAAGAGGAAATGTAACTAATACAAAGTGAAACCATCATCATAGGAAACATGCCATCCTCTTCTACAAGGAGGGGCATTCTCATCATACTCAGCACAACAACTCCATCTTCTTTTCCAATTGGCTCGGCCAGTGTTTGGTCTATTATTTTTCTCATTCCATTTGTAGACAATCACTCCTGATTGGTCAGTCCAATCTCCATCAATCCCTTGGTGTGGTGGTGCCAATGAAAACAGTCCCTTCTCTCCTATATCAGCATAAGCATTTGAATTGCGTATCATCCGCTGTCTTGCTCAAGAAAAAGAACTACGCTTTCTAAATTTAACCCTTTAATAACTTACCAAAGAAACCAAAACAATATTAAAGTTCTACAACCCAGAGGATATATGCCTATATGAAGTAATTGGTCGTCTGAGTTCCACTGTACCCGGTGAGTAAAATGACACACAAACAGTACAAAGCTTAATGCAACACTCTTGTTTTCTTTTATGAATTGTTAGTCATTGCACAATTGACGAAATTTGATTTAAATTGTCTCTGCTTATTCCCTATCTCCATTATTCAGATTCTATCAAGCACATAAATAATGTCAAATAAGTGTAAAAGTCTAAGAGCTTATATCACTTTCCCTGCATAAATTATCTTAAAGAGAGAGACATCATAATTTAGCTCGCGGTTTCAACTACAATGACACAATTTGTCCAAATACTGTAATTTTCTGCAAGCCTGACTACATCTCAATTTAAAATCATGATTCAAATAATTTCTGTGTGTTTTTCGTGTTAACTACTAGGCAAAAGTCTGCAAATCTTACTTATGTAGAAAAATAAAATTCCAACAATTACCTATGAATCATGTTTGAATGAGAAAAGGGTAAAGCATAATACCGTTGGTGTGGCCATGGAAAGAGCAAGCAAGAGGGGAATTATCTTGATCTGAGTAAAGGGTATTGCATCTCAAGCATCGTTTCTTTGTTTGAACCTGTGATGAACTTGCTCTGTTCTGTGCACTCAGTGAGCAAGACTTGACCTTCAAACCATGTGAATGTGGTGATGACTTCCTAAGAAGGAGATTTTGAGAAAGAGTGGCCGCAAAAGCCATTCATCTAGGTTCTGTTTTCTATGAAGATAAGGAAGAGCGCAGTTGTACTGGTACGGCAGATTGAGATAGATGATCCGGGATGTCCACTAGGGAAATGTTGGATTTGTCGTTTGTAAGCTGGACAAGCGAGTATCATATCAAAACGACATTAGGGAAATGAATGTGAAGAGATGCACCACTCAACTAGAAAATAGTTTTTTGGAGTTGGGGAGAATTATTTTTGAAGAAATCAATTTTGAAATTATATATATTTTTTAAAAAGATATTTCTGAAAATCATTTTCATTATTTTTTATAGAAAAATATATTTTATTCATTTATGGTATGATTCCTATTTTAATTATCTCATCCATAATCTATAATATCACAAAGAAGTAACATGTGATTTGTATTGTTAATATTTTACTTATTTTTGATAATTTTTCATTTAAATGTAATAGATTTGATCATAAATCAATCAAATGACTCCTAATTAGTGCTAATTTGATTCTGATTTCACTACATTGTTCCTCTTTTGCCTAAATTAAAAACTCTAAAGAAAAATTTATCTTTAATTTTTATAAAATTTCTTTGATTTCATATTTAGGAAAAAGAAAAAAATTAGAAATGATGAAATATAATTAAGATCAAATTAGGACTAATTAAGAAATACGTGACTAACATATGACAAAATCCGTTATATATAGATAGAAAATTAGCTTAAATGGATAAAGTGTTAATGATACAAATCACATGTTACTCTTTGCAATACTTTAAGCCACAAATGGATATATTAGAGTCATACCGCATATTAATAAAATGTATTTTTTTCCATGTAGATCCTATATAATGTTAAAACACTAATTCTAATTTTACATTATAAAAACATTAAAATAGTTTAGCATAAAAGATTACATTAACTCATTAATAATTTAACATGCATATTAATAAATAATAAAATTTTAAAATATTTTTATCAAAAATTCAAAATTATTTAATTTAGTATTTAAAAAATTATTTTAAATGATTTAATATAATATATTAAATGTAAATCTAAATAAGTATTTTTAAGTATGTGGAGCTAGTAATGCCCAATATTGCTGAAACCAACCCAACAAATAAAGTTGAAATGGTATGTGCATGTCCTCATCAATTATAGGTTATATTTCCATGCAGAGAATTGTGGGGGAAAAAGATGTGTTGGAAAAGTTATGCTATAAAATTCTAATGGAATGGTAGATTTTATTTCATTTTAATAAAAGTTATTTCAATTTATGAATGAATGAATTTTATTATTTAAAAATTATATAAAAAATGATTTTAATTCATTTATATATGAATTCTTTTGTTTAAAATATATTGAAAAATGCATAGAATTCAATTAGAAAGTAGATTTTGATAGTATCATAATAAATAAAATATTAAAAAGAGAGTATATTTTTCTATATAACATATATTTTATGTCAAATGAAATAAATTTCACAAAAATTCTTAATAAAATTGATGGATTTTATAGTGGTATAAATGTAATTAAAATAAGAAATGTAAATAAAATAGAATGTAATCTCTTTTACCTTAAAGCCAAGTATCATTAAAAAAAAAAAATTCATCTGAAAATAAAATAAAATCTTGTTTTTAACCATTCTAAATAAGAGATAAAGGAGTTAGAGAATAATGGTTTATGATTAATCCCTCAAAGAACATCCTTAGGCTCTATTTATATTATCAGAAATTGTCATTTATTTATATAGAAATAAAAGATTTTTATACTACTTGTATATCTCATAATTAACAAAATAAATAAAATAATTTCCACGTAAGATATTTTTCATTGGAGCAAACCACAGACCCTTACTTCTTATATGTATCTCTACTTTGAGAGATATTTACAGGATTTTCTAAATAACAAAAAAGCAAAGTTATTTCTTAATCATTTAATTTCCTCTCTTATAATATCTTTTATTGTATCTTCTTGTCTTTCATTATCTTTTCCTTTTAACTTTTAAATATATCGTCAACAAATATTCCTCAAATAATGAGACTAAGCTTGACAATAGAAGAATTTGGTACATCAAATCTCTCCTAATAGTTTATGCATTCTCTCGATTCCTACTACAGTTCACTTGCTCTATTAACCAGCTCTTTAAAAAGTAGTTTTAAACTAATTTTTTAAGCACTGATTCACCTTCACCCCTATTCTTGGTTTTGTTCCATCATTGTTAACAGTACTATTATAAGATTGAACTCAGAATTTGACTGCAATTTTTTAATCTATATATAAATATATGCCTGATCCCCAGTGGACCTTTCTGCAGCCACTATACAGTGGGTGAACAGTCAAACCCCATTTAAGCCTTATCCTTTCAGCAGTAAATCTGGCCATAGAGATTTTATGCCAAACAAGATGGGCCACAAGGAAATGTTATCTGATGTATACAATAATCTTGCAATCATGTTTGATTTATATTCTTAAAATTATATATAATTATCAGTAACTGATGTGAAAGAAATATAAATGAAAAGCGAAAATATGACCGTGAATATAATATTATTGTTATAGCTTTGTTGTGTGATTGTGCAAATAAATTCTCAATCTCCTCTAAGCATCCCAACAGGGTGCAAATCTGGCCATGTTATTCTGAAAATAACAATGTAATTTGCTTGAAAACACTGCTATTCTATCAAAAACGTACAAAAAGAATTGTTGCATTTTAATATTTCTCCTAACTCTACTTGCATACTCTCGGAGAATTTTAACTTGCAACACTTCCAAGGGCTAAGTAACTGCTAATCAAGGCACCCACATGCCTTCTCTTCATTCTATATCTCTCATCGCAGAATATTTGATTTGATATAATTATAATTATTGTTTAAACCGTAATTATAAATTTTGATTTGCAATTATAATTTATTATGCAAAATCCTCATTCTTCTGCTATTGTTCGCAGTTATGATCATTGCAACACAACCTTTCTTAGAATTACAAATTTGGAATAGATAATAATATTTTAAATATTAATTATCCTTGTACTACCATGTAACATGGTTATTTGACTAGAATTCTTGAATTCTGAACAGTCTGGGACTACATTCTTGAAAGTCAAGAATTTCGGTTGCTGTCTGGTACTACATTTTTCTATATGGCGTGGTGCTGATATCTATAAAGAACTTTACCAACACGCTCAGATGTCTTAAAACATCTCGGTCCTTCTTTCTTGAACAATGCCAGAATGTATCCTCATTGCAATAATAGTGCACTATAGTTGATTAAGACCAGTTAACTCTCTTAACGTGATGATTTTTTCTCAATATATATTGCAATTTAACACAGACCCTAGCTTTTTCCTTGTCTCCAAGTTGTACATTTTGTCTACAATTGCTGAATTAATTAATTAATTAATCAATGGGTACATTCGATCACAAGGACAAAGGGTTCTAATGAATATATCTAAAAATTAGTAATCATAGTGATTCATAATCTTTCATGAACTATTTTTCTGTACCTTTAACAACATTTGATTTAATTTCTTCCATATTTATTGATCTTAATATTTATTCAGAACTTACTAATGGTAGATATAAATATACTTATAAAATTAAATGTGTATACCATTTGCTAAAAGCATAGTTTATGTCAATTTCCACGAAAGAAATGGCCCCAAATAGGAAAAAATTGAAAAGAAGAAAGGAGAGATGAAAAGTAGCTAGCTAGTCACCGAAGACATTCAGTAAATTATCTTTGTAACAGATACCAAATAAAAAAAAAAAAAATCTTTCTACTATACTATGATATATGAAAAAGTAAATACTGTCTTAATATTTTGGATAACAATTTACTGAAACTTCTTTTCTTTTATAACTACTTCTGCAATTATACACATAACATAATCTGAATCAAATCATTATATTTTTTTTAAAATGAACAACGCTAGTTAATTTGATTCAGTTATGCTGTGTATGTGCCGTTGTAAAAGGAGTTGTATAGAAACAGAAGTGAAAGTAGCATCTGTTTTTTTATATCTTGCCTATGAGTTCCCTCCACCATCATGTTCAACTTCAGAAGCTGCTTCTGCTTCATCATCTTCTAGCAAACAATCAATACCAAAAGCTCCATGGCCATGGCCAAAGGCCTTAATGTGGTCTTTAAGAGACCTTTTGTGCTTGAAATCAGACCCACAGAGACAATACCATAGTTTCCCACAATTCTTCTCATGAGTTCTCCAATCACCTCTCACAGCAAATGCCTTGCCACATTTCCTGCACATGTAGTGTTTCATCCCATGCTTCCTCTTGTAATGTGTTTGAAGAGTTCTGAAATCCTTGAGAGGTTTTGCTCTTGGGTGGTCTATGTTGTGCTTGCAACCTGGTGCACAACAAAAGCAAGGAAGCCTTAGCATTGCTGTTGGCTGAGTTCCCCTTAGAGAATCAGGCCCTTTTCTGTATTGAGATCCATGCCCCCACATATGCATCTGCAAAGACAAGAGAATCTTTTTGGAGTATTCTAGCTTATAAGCTGCAAATTCCTGTTATGATCGTCATTACAGTTCCATTGCGAATGCAATTATAGACAAATGCCAAATAATATTGCAATTGCAGTCCCGATTGCAACCATTGCAATTGTGGACATTACATAACAAAATTGCATGCCGTTGGAGAACCAAATGTGTAACTGTAATTTCAAACTAAATGAGTAATGATACATATACAAATTGTCATTCACTCAACACTTGTTAAAATCTGATTTAAAACGACTCTTCTTTTTCACATGTTTTGCTAGCCGTGTAGATGAGAGTACAATTAAGTGGGCAAAAATAATTTGACGACATAGTGTACGCTTACTGTGTTCTCACTTTAAGTACCCTTGACTAGCCCTCAAACTTAGGTAGACTAGTTGTGCATATATATGCATTTTATGGGCAATTATGGTGCTGTGTGATGTCAGCTGAAAAAGAAGTCCTCAATTTCGTCCAATAAGTTAAGTATACAATCATACAACTATATAAATTTGAAATCCTCCAAAATATTCGTCCTTCTATTTGAGTTTTACTAAATAAATAATTTTTTTTTTTAAAAAAGATACTTCCATAAGAAAAAAAGCTATAACTAGGAGTGTAAGATAAATTGAGAAAATTTCTAACAGAGAAAGCATATCTTATGTTGCCTGGAAAACTGAAGGGAATTGAAAGTGGGAAAAAAGGCACAAAGAAAATCTAGCGTGTGTCTATATATATATAAAGTCATGTGATCATATGTTTAATCATGTGTTAATCCTAATTATTAATGTAAGAGCCGACAGTCATAATTTATTTATCTTATTAATTTTCTCATTTGATGATACGTCCCTATAAATTTGAGTGTTCTATGTCAATGCGAGTTCATGAATTAAGTATACTCAAAGAAGAAAGCAAAACAATAATTAATTTAATGACATAGTTTTGCTGCCAATGGTTTTAATGAAGTTTCAGATTCTGATATTCCATTAAAGATGACACCATGACAAATTTGCAGTAGTAATTATCAATTGGTACTATGTGTACAAAATATTCATTAGTTTATTGTTGATTCTGCTTAAACTTCAATTATATCTGAGATAGAAAGTCTCTAAAGATTTTTACTGTGCACTGTGCAGTGCTTTTCACAGAAGAGTGCAGATTGAGAGATATCAGGCTCTTGATAAAGAACATCTGATATCTGAGCCTGAAAGAATCACTGTTACTAATAATTTGTGTTTCACTTTTCATTTATTTGCAGTTTGTTGTAGCACAATGTTCTAGGTGACATAAAAGCAGAAGGAGAACAATTCCATCAATACTTACAAAAAGAAATTCTTTTAGAAAAAAAAAAAAACTAATTACACTGATGAGTCTGAGACCAAATAGTCACATTCAGACATGAAATTGAAAAAATAAAGGTAAAAAAGCCATGCAAAAGGGATAAATGAGAATGATGAAAACACAGTGGGAGAGGGACCTATATATCTTGATAAATGGCTTCTTTGATAGATGTCAAGATTTAAATTGCAATTATATGTGAATTGATGCAGAACACATTTTAAAATCCAAATATAGTCATAAAACTATCATGATCACAGTGGATATAAAAGTAACTGCAATTTGTAACTTTTATACTACTATAGAGTTTAAGTTGATTGTATAATTGATTTCTCACCGCCACAATAAATTAACACTAATTTTGATTAAAAAAAATTGAATTTTCGTGAACAAGAAAAAAATGGTGCAGAAGGGGGGCCTGGCTGAGGGTTTAGAGAAATGAATCCGTACGTACCTGAAGATTATTGTATCTATTGAATGTCTTGGGGCACACAGGACATGAGAACTGCGTAGGACCAATGAGAATCTGTGAAGGGGTTGGAATCCAATATTGACCCTTGTTTAATCTCTCCAAAGGGTGTCCGGAAACCATACTTTTTTCCTCTTTTTCAGCCATTTCTGCAGAATTCAAGATCTTTGTAGGGCTGGGAAGCCCTATTTGTAGGGCTACCGACACAGTTTCATCGTCATCGTCTTCCTCGTCATATTTGTCCATGTTCTTATTCTCCTCTTCTTCTTCTTCACAGTTTCGAGACTGTTGTTTTGTGAGTCTTAGGTTGTTTATGAGAGGAAGAGCTTCTCTTAGAGGAGGGGAATTTGGGGGAGCTGATGATGAGGAAGAAGAAGAGGTTTGGAATTGAATGGGAAATCTGCTGGTTGAGTAAGAAAGAGGACAAGAGTAATTACAGAAGTTGGATCGTTGAGAATTAGTGAAAGAAGAAGAATGGTGAGGATATCGGCTAGGCATGAAGTTGAAGCATCCCGGGAAGAAGTTGGGCCGAGGATCTGTCATAGTGAATGTTTAATGCAGGAAAGAAAAAAGGGTGGATGGTTTATAAGTTCTTTAGCCACTACTCGTACCTTCAGCGATACATAAATATAGCGGTGCTAATTAGTCCAGTTGATTCGCTTCATGGACAAGATTTGTTGTTTTAAATCAAGCATACCTTATATTTGAATCATTTTCAACTATGTCAATAGATGAGGTGCTTTATAAATATCATTGTAAACTCTTAAAAATTTTATGACATATCATAATTTTAAAAAACAGTAAAAAAAAAAAAATTGCTGTAATTATAAGTTAGAAGTAGTGTTATTTGTATACACTATTTTTTATACTTGTATATATGATATATAATTAAGATAATTAACTAAGGTCTTGATGAAAACAGCCTGAGTATGTGATTTTTTTTTTGTGTATATTTGATTCACGATAAATTTAAGTTGAAAAATAAATACACTAATAAATGGGATCCACTAAACACAATTTCTTAGATAGCATGAAAACAATCTATTATAAGAATTAATTTTTTATCTAAGAATACATTGAATCAAATGTTGACACAAATATATATTTGTATAATAAGTCTAATATTTTTATATTTGTGTAAAATTATTTTATATTAATTTTTAAAAAATTTAATATATATATTAAATCAACAAATAAAAAATTTTGATTCTGGGACTTCATTTATTTTTGCACTGATGAGAGGGGATGAGGTGGGAGAGAGAGAGTTTAAAGAGGGAATGGCTAGAAAGGCATAGTTAAGTTTTGATGGTCAAAGAGGGAAGCAAAAGTGGGTGGAAAGTCAAGAAATTACCCTCTGCACAACAAATAAGAAGAATTAATAAAGGCCAAAGAAAATGCCAAAGAAAGAGTCAGATTATATTTGAAGGTTGTCTCCCAAATAGATATGTTGCACCATGGCCACCACACACACACTCCCAAGGAAGGGTAGAGAGAGAAAGAGAAGAGATAGAGAGAGAAAGTGAACATCCTGTTAGTTTTTTTTTTTTTTTTAATAATCTTTTCTCTTACTGTCTTGCTTCAAGGCCATGAACTAGTACAGTTCTTTCAGGCTTTCCTAATCCGGCATTTGCTTGGGTGCGCGTGTTTTAGTGTTCCTTACATTTGCACAAATTACACACTCGCATAATTCCACAATTCTTTCTGGCTTTGTCCCCAGTCAACAAGATATCGAATGCACTATTTGGTTTTTGCCTTTCTGGAATGATGAGTTTGGTTTTGGTTTGATATTTTCTAAATGACTACTACTTGTTTCAAGTCTTGCTAGTTGATCGGAACAAAAGAATAGAAGTCTCAAAATAGGTTGAGTCTAATATATCATTTTTATTCAAAACATGTAAATTTGATTAATATGCCAACATTCTTTTACACACTTAAATTATATAATGAAACATATATCAACAAAATAAAGTTGTTTATCTCCTTATTTGATTATCCCTTATTCGTTGTATAGTAGAAGCTTATCATGGGGATATTCTTGAGATTTGATTATTTGATTGCTTCAATTTACATGTTTATATTAATGTTTGGTTGAATGAAAGAAAGAGAATAAAAAAGGATAAAAAATTTGTTTGTTAGACATTATGGAATGGAAAAACTTATTCTCTAATCTCATGTTTGATTAGGTGGAATGAATATTAATCAGTGAGAATGAAAAGAAGAAATGAAGTGGTAATGGAAAGAAGAATAGAAGCCTATTACTTTATTTAGTAGGTCATAAAAATAATTAAGGTAATGTGATATTCTACTTTTTGGTATGAGAATAAATTAAAAAAATAGAAAAATAGTATAAATAGAAAGATTAAATTACCCTTAATATATTAAATTTTATATATTAATATTAATTTATATATAAAATAATATTATTTTATAAAATATATTATAA
>JANHAO010020246.1:0-12913 GCA_026873985.1 Saraca asoca | reverse complement strand
ATTAAGATTATGTAACATGATTTAAGATTGAAATTTCTGATAATTTCGTGCATGTTATATTTATGATTTGATCAAATCTCCAACAGTTTAAACTTAACCAAAGTACATATTTAATTACAACATTTAGAATATCTTATAATATTAAATTTGAACTCTATAATAATCCTTTCTTACCATTTTTCAATGAAATAAAATTCAAATTTGGGTTTAAATGTAACATTTTTCTTTTCTGTTTGAAGGGAAGTTTGAATAGGTTTGGAAAATAGAAGGAGGTCTGTCTAATTTCATTAAAATTCAAGGGAGGTTAAAGTATTTTTCTCTTATTTAGAAAACTTTCAGCATGGAATTTTTTTTAATATTTTTAACTTTTTACATTTTAAATAGATGTATGCGCAACAACATGTGTGTACACTATTCTAGTTGAAAAAAAATTCTTAGGTGTTAACTTGTGAACCCTTTATATGGAATTTTAGGTTTTAAGGGTTTTTTTTAGTGGCTCTTATTTGTGTGTCTATCTTGTTTTTCATAAAGTAAGAAATTCTCACAGCATAATTCATTTGAGATGGATGAAGAAATCAAGTAACAACCCAATTATTTAACCATATATGTATACACTAATATAAAAAATTTAGAATATATTACTTATTTCTCAATTTGAATTGAAGTGGAACTCACATTTTTACATATTACAAATTAATCTAAAGTTAAATTTGTTACTATGAATTTGGGTAGGCTTACATGTTGACCTAGATAAAGTAGCCCTATATTATGAATTAATTAATGGTACAAACTACTGCGCTGTACTAAAAAATGATGTATGTTTGTCCCACGCAATTGAACATTATCTACTACTTCATGAAGCTAGATTTGAGGTTTGGGTTACTATCAAGTTTGAGTGGCAGATGGATATGTGGTAAAGACAATTTGTGTTACTCATTATGGTGCATTTGAGTTCTTTGTTACGCCATTAAGGTTAACCAATGCTTCTATTATATTTTGCATCCTTATTAACAACATTTTTTTTATGATTATTGGGATAAATTTGTTGTTGCTTGCCGAGATAATATTGTTATTTTCAGCTCCACATTGGAGGATCATCTAGCAAACTTGAAATTGATGTTTAAGAGATTGAGGCAATACCAATTATATGTGGAGCAAGAGAAATGCTCATTTGCTCAAGGCTGCATCATGTTCCTTGCACATATTATAGAATGTGATGGGACCCACATGGATATGGAGAAGGTGAAGGCCATCTAGGAGTCAGAAGCTTCCACAAAAGTGATCGAATTAAGATCACTCTTGGGGCTTGCCAATTATTATCTTCAATTTATGGAAAGATACTCCAAGAAAGCAACCTAATTGATAGATATTTTAAAGAAAGAAGTGGTTTAACACTGGAACGAGAAGTGCCAAACTACATTTTAGGATTTAACGTAGATTATAATTGGAAACCTTGTGCTTATCTTGCTAGATATTACCAACACTTTTGAATTTCAAGCTGATGCTTGAAATTTCACTTAGGTGAAGTCTTACTTCAAAAGGGACTTTTTGTTACCTATGAAAGCCATAAGTTGCTAGAAGTTAAATAGAGGTATACAACACATGAAAAGGAAATGCTAAAGGTTGTTTATTGCCTAAAGTTATGGAAACACTACTTGCTTGGACTAGAGTTTATGGTTAAGACTAATGAGGATATGGTCAATCACTTCTTCACTCAATTAAAGTTAAACCTAAAGCAAGGTCTTTAGTAAGAGTTCCTAGTAGAATTTGATTTCGTGTTTGAGCATAAGTTAGAATGGACCAACCTAGTTGTGGATGCCTTTAGTCACAAGGCAAAACTTATGACAATGACCTTAATGGCGTGCATGAGAGTCTACAAGGATATCAACCAACTGAGTGGAGGAGAATGTCACAAGTTAGCCTTGTGCCCCAGTTCAATAGGCAAATGTACTCTATTTGGCATAAAACTTGGTGGATAAATCAAACATAATATTAAGACTTTGTGGTGTGAATTTGAAAGCAATTTGATTTGTGTATTATTATTTTTTTCATTTTCCCCAGTTGGGGCTATTTATTTTTCCTAATGGTTGCTTGTTCAGTGCAAGTATATAAGCACATGACCATATTCCATAGACTTTTAGCTTTGTGAAGATATAAGATGACACTTTAAATCCTTTCTAAGCATTGAGAAAATGCCTTATGTCAATCAAGAAAACTAACTTTACCTCTTCTATATGGGCTTTGGCTTAACATGCCTTTTAAAAAGGAATGCTTTGTGGCCATAAGGCATTGTGACACTAGTCTAGGGGTCAAAGTTTGGGGCTTGGTGCCTTCCCTACACATTCCAACATTGTAATAAGGCTTAATAAGAATGAAAAAAGTAGCCCTTCTTTAATTTATATTGTCCCATATTTTATCTGCATTGGGCCATATTGCATGAGTTGCATCCTTATTACTTTGTTGTGCTTTTCTTTAATGTGCTTTGTGCTATATGATGTGCTATCGTTATGCCTACTTGTGCGTGTATTTGTTACCTTGATTGTTTCTTTTCTGCTATGCTTTTGATGTTTTGCTGCTTGATATATTTGTCCCTCAACTGACTTGCTTTTAGGTGGTAGATAACAAGCACCACACAATTTAGCTAGTGAACTTGCTAGCTCATGACACCAAGATAATATCCATTGTCACTGCACCAACCAGAGTGCTAGTTTTTCTCTCTCTCTTTTTTTTTTAAATAGCATTGTACATGCTCTTTGTATATGTTTAAAAATATCACTTTCTATGGTAATTTTGTTCAACATCTAAGATAATTGAAACTTCTCTGGAGAATAATGTAAGAACTTTTCAAATGGAGAATAATTTTTTTTGTGACTATAACAAAAAAATTAATGAAACTAAATTTATTTATTTTTTATTTATAGCCACTCCTAAAAAATATTATTGGTTTACCACCAAATTAAATCAGGGTGGGTGAGTTATTACATGATTAAATAAAACTAAGACAATGAGGGTTGATTAGGTAATTCTCTATTCTATGTCCAAAAACCCTAGGTTTAGTTACACAATCTATTAAGGTTGTCCACCGATCGGTTGTGTCCAATTTAGGGGCCTAATTCTAACCAAGAAGGCCAACAAGTGAGGAATTTAGTCACCCATTGCTAATTGCTACTTTTATCTTAACCATTTTAAACTGACTACTTAATTTTTATAGTGGTTTGGGTGGGTTAAAACCAGTTAGGCCCGAACTATTTTATGTCTAACAAAGGACTTTTTGTATCAAATCATTCACACTTTATGATAAGTTAAGAGCAATTTCAAAAGCCACAATATCAAATGTCTAGTGACAGCCCTTTGAAGATAAATCTAGATATTCAAACAATTTTCAACCCAAAATCGATTACGGCAATGGCCTTAATAGTAACAATTTTTGTTAATTGCATGTAATGTTCAACCCTTAATGGACCATAAAACTAATAAATAAATAAACCATAAAAAAATCCCCAAAATTGCAATCAAAACAGAATCTAAACATTTAACCTACACACAAAACAATAACAAATCACTTAGTGGATGCCAAGAAAAATTAAAATATAAAAGCAAAGAAAAATTAAAAAAAAAAGTGAAAAGAAACAATTTGTGTATACCTTAGCTAATAGTTCACCTCCTTGAAGCAACTAACCATGAACAAAGCTCTCAAATTGAAAGAGAATCATGGCTACAAAATGCAAAAATAATGTCATTAAATAGATGATGGATAAAAAGTAAATTGATGTATATAAAAGTGCAGTAATATTTTTGTAAATATAAAGAAATCATAAGGTCAATTCCTATTAAATAATTAATGTCTAAACTCAATATTACGGTTGACATCGATTTGAGTTAAGGAACCAACATACTTTTGATATCATTTTGATTTAAACCATGTTTAAAATTTATGTCTCATCAACTGTTAAATTTTTTTATTAATTTATCAATTAAATTCTTATTTGATTATACTTCAAAGAAATTTATTATAATATAATTCATGACTTATTTGATTATAGTCAAATATTTTTTTTTATTAATTTATCAATTGAATTCTTAATCAAATTATTTATGTACAACTAATTTACTGATATGATAATATTACAATTAATTTTCTATTTCCAAGACTACAAAATTATCAAATCAAAATAAATTCAATGCATTTATATTCATAAGAAAGAGACATAATTAGATGCTTTTTTGTTAAGAACCGACATAGATGGACAAAAATAATTAAAAAAACTTATATATATAAAGGGACGTAGATTAGATATCAGTTTTGTATTAGGAACTAATATAGATATATAATATTACACATTGGTTCTAATATATTAACTGACGTCTAAAGTTTCCGTGCATTATAAAAAGTCAATGCTTCCCCCTAACTCTTATTCTACTCTAACTTGCTCTAAATGTTTATTTATTTATTTTTTCCCTTTTTTTTTCTCTTTTGTTACTTAGTTTCATTTTGCTCTAGCTTGCTTTATTTTTCTTTTATGTTGCATAGTTTGTATATAGGGAATGATTAATTTCTCTTTCTTTTTCCCTTTAAATAGGGCAGATCCTTTAAACAAGAGGACAATGGATACATTTGATGTGTATATGTTATCTTGTAGACCACCTTTAATGTATATATTGTTTTGTAGATAGAATTTGAGGTGCATGCAATCTTTGTGGTTGTTGACAATAATGTTACATATATATTGCTTAATTTATGTAGAAGGAATTGCTAGCAACACTATTTCTTCTACCTAGTCCTAATGCTCTTTCTAATGTTTCGCATTTCATTTTTTGTTCCATTGATACATATATTGGTAGTTTGTTGGAATCATTGCTTTATAATGTATTTGAAATTTTTGTTGATCCAAATGTATGACATTTTGGTTGGATGATTGTTATCTATAAAAAAGTAGCTAGCAATAGGTTTCTGTAAAATTGTAGTTTGCAGTGGGTTTCTATATTTTATTAAAAAATAAATAGAAACAACATTTATTTTTTAACACAAATTAAAGTCTTTAACATAATCCAAAGAATTGTAGTTAGCAGCAGTTTTTGTAAAAATATAGCTTATAGCAAATTTCTATTTTTTTAAAAAAAATTAATAGAAATGATGTTGATTTTCTAACACAAATTGATGTTTTTAACACAATTCAAAGAAATTTTTGAAGTAATTAAATATTATTTAATATGTAAAATAATTCAATTATTGAAATATTACTTAATAGGAAAAATAATTCAAAGATTTAAATATTATTTAATTGACAAAAATTTTCAAATTATCCTTAGGCAAATTATTTGTGAAAATGTAATAATATATTATCCAAAAAATAAAATGAAAAAAATGAATCAAAAAAATTCTACTCAGGTTGTCTCATAGATACATTGAAAATTATTACATAGGTTGTCATAAAAAATTGATATATAAATAAAATGAAAAAAAATAATTATAAAAAAATTAACATGGGAATAATATGAAATAGTAGTTGTGTTTTTGTAAATATAATGGAAATTAAGATGTCACTTTTCATAAAAAAAAATTGATGTCTTAAGTTTATACGTTAGTTTATTATAAAAATCAACATAGATGTATAAGAATAGATGTCTGCTCCTTCTTAATAATGGAAGTTTAAAGTCTAGACTTCTTTATATAACATACTAGTTCTTTGTCATACTCTCATTTGCTTTGCTCTATCTGAAACATTTACAAAATCATTCTTAAACTCTTGTTGCATTTTTCTTCATTGTCTTCACTGTTTTTGATCTCCACATTTCAGGTCTATTACTGATCGAGGTATTGAACTTCTTTCTTCTTACACTATATTTGTTTCTTCCTTACTATGTCATATTAATATTTTTTTACTCTTTTTTGACTTTGTACTTTGTTGATGGTTTATATTAGCTGGTTTAGCCTTTTTTTTTCTTTTTTGTTTCTTCATTTGTTTATTAGAAATGATTTCAATTAGGATTTAGTTTTTGATTATGGTTAGATTGGTTGGTCATGCATGCCCTATTTTTGACTTATTAACCCATGTATTATCATGAGGAAATGTTTCTTTGTTGATGATTTTAAATTGCATTACTACTTATGACTTACATTGCTCTCTTCTGCATTAGCCAAGTAAAGTTTTGTAGGTTTATGGAATATCTTTTTGCTTTTTTTTTTCTAGTCAAGTAATAACCTTGAAAGAGATCAAGAAATTTGATGAACAAAAAAACACATAATCTAGTTATCTTTTGTTGCACAAATCATTTTTTCTTTATAAAAAAATGTTACTAAAATGTAAAAAGCAAGAGTTTAGGAGTTACTTATATGGGTTTTGCTTTTTATAAACACTCCTTTTTTAACTTTTATAAAAAAAAATTCATTGTTTTTCCCTTTTTTTTTTTTACAAAAATATTATTTTTTTGTTTGTACTTTACATTTAATAAATACTTTATGGCATAGATTTTAGTGATTTTATACTCCTCCTTCATGAAATTCAATAGCTTTTCCAGCCTTTTTGGGTATATGTATATGAATTTGCTTGCATTGTTTTGTAATGATCACAATTTTATATGTCATTGCTGATTATTCATTTCCTTGACAACTCAATTCAAAATTTTAGATTTAACATTATTAGAGTACCATTTCTCCTTTACAAAAAGATGCAAAACATGAGTATAGAATTTGATATAATAGTTTTTTTAGGTTAACTTTTTCTTCTTTTTTCCATTTAAATAGGCTTATGGATCCTTCTTAGCATACTGGCAAGAGTATGAGGCATGCTACCCTTATGAAGGAAATGATCCCAATGTGTAGTAGATGAGAGAATATGAAAGTTGACTTTAATGTTAAAGGTTAGGTAATTAGGGATGGTTCATCAAAATATAAAAGTTACCTTGGAATGTTGGCATGCATTAAAGTACCAATTAATATTGGGCATTGGAAAGAATACCAAAAGACATCAATGAGAAGATTTGACAGGATGTCTTGGTATATATTACTTATCTCTAATTTGTGTTTAAAATATGTATACCTATATTCTTAAAATAATATAAGTATAATCTATATGTGTGTTGTCTTGTAGACCACCTTTGATGTTGATCTCTTAAAGCTTTGTTGGGGAATGGTGGAAAGACTTTAAGATTTGATTAACAAGGGATCATATCACCGTTAAGAGAGAAAGTGATGAAAATTTCCCTTAAGAAATATAACTTCCTCAATCAACAAGAGTGGGATAGTTTTTCGAAGCAGCACCAATGTGAGGCTTTTCAAGTAAATTTGGTCATCTTACCTTATTTTTTTTTAACTATATAGTATGAGTAATTTGACCATCTTATCAACCATTTGTTTTGTCAACAGGGTACAAGTGTAGTCAATAGGGAGAGACAAGCAAAAAATAAATATAAATATAGGCTATCTCGTGGTAGATGTGTGAAGCTTGAGCAAGATTTGGTGAAAGAAAAACTTGTAGAAGAACAAGCTTTTAATCAATTGAATTCATAATTTATTTCCATATCTTGACATGAATTATGGAAAAGAGTGAGGGACAACACAAAAAGTTAATATACAACCAAAGAGAGCCAAATAGTTGTTGAGAAAATTATAAGTAATTTGCAAGTGTTAAATGCTTAAGTAATTATAAGTTTTAAGTGCAAATAAATATTCTTAATTGTATAACATAGGATTCTCTCATGTAGCAATCAACCCAAGGAGAGTTTACTCTATTTGGAAGGACAGACATATTGACAGCTATGTTAGGAACTTAAGAGCATCCTATCCATGTTAGAGGGTTAGGGGAGAAGTGGGTCTTAAACCTATTTTGAAGGATCATCAAAAAATCACCAATGATCATCACTTTTTGTGGAGGATCTTACTACAGAGATTATTACTTGAGTGACACAGAAATTGAAAGATGAGACCTAGCTTAAGATGGAAGAAATTTAATTGGAAGATGGTAGCCTACTTTCAGAAGATAGGCATGTAACTACTCGTCGACCTGAGGCCTATGGATGATGAGGTAGAGATGCACTTTCCTTTTCTACCTAGCAATGCTAAAGCTAGTACCCAGGAAATCTTGACCTATTTCCAAAATTATTGGAGGTAAATGACTATCACTTAAAACTTAAATTTCCTTTATTATGTAAGTAGTTTCTAATATTTTATGTGAAAAATAGTATTATAACTTTTTCAATTTAATTTTTTTGTCTATATAGGAAAGAGCCAAATGTTTTCTAAATCTAGCATTATAGGAACATATAATGTTGTATGGAATGGTTTTCCACAATTGCACCCTCCATTGCCAACAACTATTAGGTAATCAAGCAAAGGTCATCATTGACGCCCCACTGAATTAGAGCACAAAACTACCAATGCCAATGAATGAACTAGGAATAGTGGAGTGAGCAATGTGGACTTATATTGCATGGCCAAAGAGTCTTATCACTTTGGCAATAGAAGTACCATTTTCTATCTAATAAATAATTGTTCTAAAAGATCCAATTTTATTATATTTCTAATATATAAATTTCATAATTTTATACATATCAATTAGACATCTTACCAAGAAAGGAGTGAGCAAAAGGGGGAGGAAGCCAAGAAGGTTGAGAGAAAGCAAATAAAGGAATCAATAACTTAATCAACTCAGTCCCAAGAGATGCCTCTTGTTGAACCAAGGAAAAGGTTATTCTTGTTATGGCTAAGAAGATGGTGAATGATGAATTCATCCAAATTCATATGGATGCCAAGGTCGTGGATAATCAATGTGATATTTTTGTGACCAAGAATGACATCATGCAATTCTTAGCCATGGAAGACATAAATATATCTTTTATCCAACTTTTTGAAATGAAAGTTTACCTTTAACTTTCAATTCATAATTTTATTTATATTATACAGTTAAAAGTGTTTTGTTAACCATTTTCTTTATTTCCTTGTAAAGACTTCTGCATCATGACTATGAGACCAAAGGATTGGACGCCTATAGATTTCTATGTCTATAGTTACTTGCATTAGTAAGCTCCACCTATAGCGATAAAACAACATACATATTGGAAGTCCTAAAAAAAAAGCAATGTGTTTTTGCACCGTTTATTAGGTCGTAAGTATCTTATGTGATATTTAATATTTTGTTATTATAGGCATCATTTGATGCTGTGTGTGATTTATGTGAAGAGAAATGTCATGTACTGGCTTAATTCCTTAGGACATTTATCGTGCAAGAATATAAAAACTTAGTTGACTCATGAATTGTTTTGTAACCTAAATTTAGTTTTAGAATTTATATTATATATGATTTCCTTTATTAATATACTGGTTTCTTGCATAATTTGATTAAACAGATATCTTAAGATTCATTGTTAGATAGACAACTATATGAAAAAGTCTAATACAAAATGGTTCACCTTAAAAGTAGGCTTTTTTTAATCATCTTGAATACCTTTTATAATAATTGAAGTGATTTCATATTTGATTGAAATCGTTATTTAAGTACATATTTAATTTGTTGCAGTGTCATCATCAACAAGGAAATGTGAAGTGTGGATACTTTATAATAAGGTACATGGGACAAGAGGTAATAAAATATTTCAATCTTAAAACCTGATAGTTTGATTTGGATCTATTGAGATTTTTGCTACAAAAAATATGGTGTTGCTATGTGATATAAGGATATATGATTTATTGTAAATATTTGTCATTTATATCTATATTTAGTGGTCACTGTTACATATATTTGTTTTGCAAAAAATGATTCTATCATTGCAAAAAAAGGACAACCTATTTTTTGAATTTTACAGCACTTTGGAGATATCAATCCTTACACTACTCAATCTGAAATTAATGATATTTGAGATCAATGGGCTGAGTTTCTCTTACAGTATTATGCTGAATAATTGTAACAAGTTATATGTTTTGTAATGTATTGAATTGGTGATGTAATTGAATTTTTTGTAATGTATATGTTTTGTTAACGTATTGAATTTGTAATGTATTGAAGGTTTTGCAATGTACTATATATCTCTTTTTTTTTTTTAAAAAAATGAGTTAAGTGAGACAACGTCGATTTCTTAACAACAACTTATGCCCATAATGCTTTATACATTAGTTTTAACATATTAATTAACATCTAAAATAAAAATTATTACATATAATATTAAATGTCTATCTCTTAAAAAAGACAAGTTAATAGAAATGATGTCGATTTTTTAACAAAAATTGATGTCTAAAGTCTCCACATATTTTAACTAGATGTAATATTAGAGATATCTATTTTTTTAAAAAAATACAAGTTAAGAGAAACAAGACCAATTTTTGTTAAAAAAATCGATGTCTAAAGTCTCTGTATATTTTAATTAGATGTAATATTTAAGATGTCTTTTTTTTTTTAAGAAATACAAGTTATTTAAGAGAAATGACATCGGCATTTTAACAAAAACTAACATTTAAAGTCTCTGCACATTTTAATTAGATATAATATTAAAGATGTCGATTTTTTTGTAAAGTCTTCTTACTCGAGTTATTTTATCTAATTTTATTTGAAAAAAATTATTCACTAATTATTAATTTTTCTATTTTTAATCAACTAATTCCATTATACTAAGAATACAGAATATTTTAAGAATTTAATATTATTAAATTAGACAAAATAATTTAAGAATTTAAGCATTATTTAATGGATGAAATAATTGGTCTTTAGGTAATTTATTTGTGAAAATAGTAATATATTATCTAAAAAACAAAATGGACAAAAATAATTCAAAATAAATAAGACACAGTGGCAGAAATTACATGTGTAAATGAACATTAAATTGTATTTTTTTTACTAAAAAATCGATGTTGAAAGTCTACCATTTATAACAAAATTTTCACAAAACTAACTATCTAGCTCTCTAGTTGGTTTGAAATTGTAGCTTTGTCCCCCTCCATCTTTAATGATTCGAAGGCACTCTCGCTCTCACTCTCACTCTTTCAATGACTACAAAAGTGTAGCTCACTTTTCTCTCCCTCTTAGTGGTTTGAACTGATTTTCTTTAACTCGCTCTCTCTCTCTCTTTGTTTCTAGGTAACAACTACTTCTCTTTTTGAATTTTATTAGTTATTGATGTTGTGCAGATGAGATGAATTTTTAATTATGTGCACTTGTTATTTTTTTAATTTTGGATTGAATCGACCTAAAGTGAAAACTCTCTAGCACTTTTGAAAAGCTCGTGATCATGATTGCAAAAGATAGAAATTGTGATAAGAATCACTAGAATTCAAAATCTTTCTAGTTGTTACCTTGTGGCTAGGATAATGATTGGGAATCACAGTTCAAAATGCCAATCATGATCACGATAACACATTGAAATATTTTTGCTGAAATAATTCTAGGATTTTCTAAATAATTCAAGGCTATCCATAATTGATTAACTTCTCTATTTGTTGAAATTTAGGAAAAATTGAAATATTTCCATAATTCAAGGATTTTTCAAATTAAATTCATCCATAATTATTTGTTACTTGTGCATTTGTTGAAATTTAGATTGGATAGTCATGGGTCATAGGTGGATATTTGTTGATTAGTTGAATGAAAAATATGCAAATGGGGTTGAGAAGTTTATTAGATTTGCTATTGATCAACATGCTGTAAATAGTAATTAAATGATTAGGTGTTGTTGACAATGAAATCTGATTCTACCAAATTCCTATCGATCGATAGCAGTTCTTGAACCCCAAATTGCTTTCAGGTTAATGCAACAAGAGATGAGGAAGATAAGGAAGATGGCGAAGACGAAGAACAACCATGGCATGCAATATTTTTAATGTGGTTCAGCTAAAATCAGGAAGTACTAGTCCTACATCCACGGTATCTTTTATTAATTTGAAGGAAGTTTTACAGAATTTTAGTATGGCTTTTTCAGCTTACTGACAAGGATCCTCCTCCTCCTTTTTATAGAGGCCGAGAGGTTACAAATGTAATTTTACATGCTGTAAATAAGTTACATTAAATGTTAAATGTACAAGACGATGTAAGCTCCGGCAAATTGACTTCTGCAGGTTGCTTTTTGCGGGGTGAGTCCCTTGCCGGTGGGCTGAAGTAAGCCTATTCGGTGTTTTGCCTATTAAACCTTTCTACTGGGTAATGTGCCTCACTTCACTAGCTGAGACCCTTAGCTCGAGGTTGCTGCTAGTCTTTTTTGAGCAAGATCGGGTTTGCTTATAGCGGAACAAGCTCGTGCAAGATCAGTTATCAAATATGCAAGCTGGGACTTTGTGTCTTTAACCTTAGCGAGCTAAACTTATTTTGCTTGAACTCAGCTTTTGTTGAGCTTTTATTGGTCAACTTCGTGATCCGAATTTTACTCATAACATAAGCCCCCTAACTCTCAGTTCACTTCACAGACTGGGAGTTGTAATTTCACCATGTAGTCAAAGTCTTTGCTCTGTTGTGCTATCATTTCAGATTTCAATTCTTTCATTTCATTTGCTTTAGGCCATGCCTCCTATTGTGCGTGATCTATGACTATTGGCATGGAAGCCTTGTTTTCTTTAGATCATTTGATCTGGAATAACCAATTATCCTTCAGGTTCTTCATTGAACCTGGACTAATTTATAAAGCCTGAGAAGCTCTTCTTGCTTCTTCACAGTATAACCTGATGTATGCTTTAGTTAAGCATTTTATGTTTTTGGTAGTTTGGCTTCCGGTGAAGTGCTTTAAGGCATGCATAGTCTGCTCCAATATATTAGGAGGCATGAATGGCCTGCTAATGTGCACAAACTTGTTGTTCGTTTTAAAATAACCGCAAGCGCACGGTGTAGGTGTAGTACAGAACCGGCGAATACAGGTTGATTCCTCAGGGAAGTTTCGCTTCTTTTTAATTACCGAAATCTTTGCAGCTCAACTATCCAGATAGATTGATGAATAAAAG
>JANHAO010020245.1:0-12964 GCA_026873985.1 Saraca asoca | reverse complement strand
GGACTTTTTCACATTATAAGGTTAAATGGATAATTACAGTAATTAATAAGAAAATTAAGGGATTGAAATTTGATAAATAATAAGTGATTAAAAAATAAATTTTAAATTTATAATAATTCACTTCTTAATTTTATTATTAACTATTGTGATTATCTATTTTATCTTTTAAAATACAATATTTAGAGGAATCAAATCCTAGTTTAAGGTTGGGTGTAGTTATATCTAGGGGTTGTTTGATTCACTTTGCATAGAAAGTAAATTTTTGTGAGAAGTTAAAATTCTTAATAAGATATTTTCTTATAAATTTCTTGGAAAGTGCTCAATATTGTTTGATTTACAATGATATTTAAAAGTTTTTGTACTAAATTCTTCTTATACTGAAAAAAAGAAAGTAAATAAGTATCTTATTATATTTTTTAAAAAAGTATAACTTTATGTGAAATTCTACTTCCATTATATTTTCAGTTAATGATCAATTAAATAATACACTTATTTATCATTCCTTTTGTATTTTTTGATCAACTAATTGATCTCCTAATAGGGGTCATATCTATGCTAGAATTATCAAAATGTTAAAAAAAAATGTAACACTTCAAAAATTAAAATGCTTAAAAATTTATATTTTAACTTCTCTGAAAATTTATCTCTAACTCTGAGTCTGGTTTATAGATTCATAGCCTGATAATTTGTGTAGGAGAAGGAAAGGTGAAATGCAAGGAAAGGAAAATAAGGCAGAGAACCAAGTTGAATATACTGAATTTTTGTCAAGAAAATGCCTAAGAGAGTTAGTTATAAACCTGTGAATTGGAGTGCAATGGACGATAATACCCCCAAAGCCAGCAGTACGGCAGACATACTTCTTGAGAAGAACAAATCCATAGAGTGAAAATAAATGAAACTGCTAAAAATTTTGACTGATATATTTGCACTATCACTGCAACTTGCAACCCATATATATATATATATATATATATATATACACACACACACACACGCGCACACACAGAGATTATGAAGGGGCGAAGAGTTTACAAGACTAATTCAATTGGAAGGAAAGGCTTTTCCTTCCGTCCGTCAATCACTCCATGGAAAATTAAACACTCACTGCCAAGTTCCAGCCATTTTCCGAGCAGGACGAAAAATTCTAGCAGCAGACAACGTGTACCCATTAATTAATGATCCTAAAATTGGAAATTGTGAAATGAATTTGATTTCCATCTTGTCCGGCTGCCGGCTGCCGGCTGCTGCGAAATGCTTGCTTGCTCAAGCGATAATAATAATAGTCAATATTTTCGCCTCATAAAAAAGAAATTAAAATATTATTTTAACTTTTTTTTATAAATATAAATTCTTTTAATTCCATACCTATTTAATTTTTATTTTCAATTTAAACATCTAAAATCTCATCTAGTTCCTTCTCATGCTTACGTAATATTTTCTATATTATAAATTTACTTTATAATTTTAATTCAAATTTAATAACATAAGATAATTACTCAAATTTATTCTTTTTTATTATTTAATATATATTATTTTAATCCATATAAATATATAATTTTTTATATAAGTTATATTTAGTGTATATATAAAATTGGATGATATAATGTAAAATTTTGGATTTGTAAATCACTATTTTAATTAATATGATATGAAATAGATGGATAAAAGAATTTGATTAAAGAAAATTTAATTTGTTATGAATTAAATTGAGATTAAAAATTAAATTAAAAAAATTTATATCTATGAGAGATTAAAATGATGCTTTAGTCATAAAAAAATAATATTAATTTTATTGTTTATATATCAATGTTGTGGTATCCATATATATATATATTGAAAATTATACATTTTAATTTTTGAAGTATTAAAAATTATATCTATTTTTTTATTGAATAAGAATAATCCTTTTTCCTCATTGTTAACTCCCTTAATTTTTTTTATCAATAAATATGATTATACTCACCATCTATTACATCTTTGATAAGTCATTTCCAGTTTTGAGGCTGCCGAACGTGAAGGGTGCGGCAACCAGCTGTCTTCAATTAATTAAACTTTGATAAATCAACGCCCGAGATGACTGGCTTCATTGGTCTTCTTCTGAAAAGTCCATGCTTGTAAAATGACTCAGCTTGTTTTATCTAATCTCCATCGGAGCTTGTCAAGTACGTCATATCTAATTACTATTCAGACTTGGCAATATTATATCTACATTTATTAATTATATTCTTTACATTTATAATTAAATTTTATTATAAGATTTATTATATTATTAGAGTGCATAAGTTTTATATTCAAAAGTGAAGGTGAGTTTAGCATTTTTGAGTAAATTAATATTTTAATTGTAAGAATAATTTTTTATTAAGTTTAAATTTGATATATTGTCAGTGTAATGTATTTTATACCATCAACCAATACGAAGGTAGTATATTATTAAGATTCTATTTGTTTTATTGGAAAGCATGTTCGTAGGAAAATTTTATTTACTTGTTTTAAATAAAAGATTTTTATGTGACTTATGTATATTTTATGATTAAAAAAAGGCTTAACAAAAGTTTTAATTCTAATTATTTTATTAAATTTATAATTTATTTCTTATAATTTTATTTTATATAAATACATCATAAAATTTAAAATAATCTATAATTAAGTCACATTATTAGCTTGTGTTAAATTCAAATAATAGAAACTAACTCATAATTTAGTTGAGAATTTTTTTCTTTAGCTCTTTTTGTCCATTTTCCATCAATGAATTCAAGAAAAAAATAAAACTTCAATCTGTTTAATCCTTATTAACATGTAATTGTTTTTCTTCTGATAAAGAAAATAATAAAAGTGTTATAAGTAAAAAGTTGCCTCAAAAGAACGAGACAGACCTGAGCCTGGCAGAGGCTAAGTCCCTCGGCTTGCCAAAGACGCTCAGCAAGCTTCGCTTTGCTCTCCATTAGAAAACGGCATAGCGAGGCCGTCACGAGATTAGCTCGCCAAGCAGTCAACCATTCTACTCGAGCTCGCCATCCCACTACAGCAACATCGAGCTCGCTACAGCGACCCAGAGCTAGGAACCCCAGCTCGCGATGGCAGACACTTCATGCGATAGGACGGCACCAAGCGGAAAGCACATACAAATACCAGTCCACAGCCAACAAAAGGGGCCTACCCTGCAAACAGAAGCCTGCAATAACCGAATTGCAAGAGTCTGTCTATCTTTTCTATTTATTTCTTGATGTAACACAACTGTAACTTGCAATTAATGTAACCTTTCATTCCTCTATAAATAGGATTGTATTGTTAGAATAGAGGAGGAAGCCAGCAACTTGTAAGCTAATACTCTGTAAAAACACTCATCCGTATCAATAAAAACTCCGCTGTAGACGTAGGGTCCTATGCCACCCGAATTTAGTCGAACCACGTTAAAAACATCATGCCCCTCTCTCCCTTCTTCCTCTCCCCCTGTCCTTTAGCACTCCGAAAGCAGTATTGGATCCTAGAACTCACTCCCCATTGGTCAGAATCTGGGACTCTCCGTACAAACCAAATTCTGACGTTAACATTTTTGGCGCCGTTTGTAAGGATCCATCTACTCTCAGAAGTCCTCGTTGCAGCCTAACAATGGCGAGAGGAAGAATCACTTGGAGCTCAACCACTCCAACCCTCCAACCAACGAACACTCCTGTTGTAGGGGCTCATCAACAATCTACTGCTACCTTTGAAACTCAAGAGGCTCAAATGCCTGCTCAATCCCAGTTAGCACTCGAGCGCATAGTAGGAGAGCTGATCAAGATCGTAAAAGTGTTGGTGCAGGCTCAAGCTCAGAGCACGCAGAGACAAGAAGAAATCATGGCACAACTCCAACAGCTTCATAAAGAGGCTCAGAGGGAAACTCACGAAGATCGTGATAGTCAACAACTGAGGGGCTCGCTACAAGTAGAAAGCTCCGCCCCTCAGTCTGAAACATAGAACTAGACAATGGAGGAAATCCTCCACAGGCTTAAATGACTAGAAGAGCGTCCACAACCTCAATGCCACCAGCCTCGTTGTGAGGAAAGCTTTCCATTTTCTATGGAAATCGAGATGTGACCTCTCCCATAGAAGCCTAAAGTGCCAGTGATCCCGCTATATGACGGGAACAGCGACCCGAGTGACCACTTAGATGCATTCAATATCCAGATGGAGCTCTGGACAACTGATCCCCTGGTGAAATGCCGTGTCTTTCTGGCCACATTAGGAGGAGCATCTCAGGCGTGGTTCAGAAGCCTCCCACCTCGTAGCATTAACGGCTGGGAAGAATGCCAAAGAAAGTTTGTCGACTGATATCGAGCACTAAAGAGGCAGCTCGTGCCCCTGCCACCTCACAATGATTTTCCAGCGTAAAAATGAGTCATTAAAAGATTACGTAGCTCGATTCAGGCATAAGGCCAACTCTGTGGAAAATCCTTTTAAGGAAAGTATCTTAACAGCAATATCAGCGGGACTTCGTAAAGACGAAAAATTATACAGAAGCTTTTACAAGTCCTTGGCTCGGGACCTTGCTGAATTCTATGAGTGAGCTACTAAATAAATAAGATGGGAAGAAACCTTCAGAACGGAGAAGCCACGATGACCCCATTCCTCTGTCCATAAAGAAAGTGAAGTCTCAGCGACTTAGAGGTCACTTCGAAAGCTACAGCATCCTGTCTGATACACAGGATAAAATTTTTGCTACAAAAAAGAAAAATGAAGACTTCGGAAGGCTCAGACTGTTGAGAGCCACTGCTAAGTCCAGAGACCCAAGTAGATTCTGTGCTTACCATAATGAGGCTGGACATACCACCTTAGAGTGTCGGGCATTGAAAGACGCCATTGAAGACCTCATCAGAAGGGGTCGATTATAGGATTATGTGGTAAGACTGTCAGGGCAGCGCGCTCCACAGGTTCAGCGAGTTACCACCTAAGAGCCTAAGCCCTCCATCAGGACCATATTCTAATCCTGTAACATTCGCTTGTCATCAATGATGATAAGTTGTATCAACTATTATATGCTGAATCAATATAAGTTGTCGATTGGCTAAAAGAGAGTATTATCAGGAACAGTGAGTTTCTCTCCGTCATTGCAAGGAATCATCCGGGGGTGAGACGGCGTAAGGCCTACCCTGTCGATACATCCAGAGCAAGCCATATCTCATGAATTGTGACAACGAGTGCAAATTCTCCGACCACTGAGCAACAAGCTTGCTGTGGTACAAACGTGCAATCTCGCTGTGTGACAAGCCGTTGTCTCAACAAAAATGAAACCTATCTGAGGGTGAGACGGCCCTAGAGCCTACCTCACGTCTAAGGGTGAGATGACCCAGAGCCTACCTTATGATAGCACAAACACAAAACCCATCCGGGGGCAAGACAAGTCCAGAGCCTACCTCACGTCCGAGGCTGAGATGGCCCCATAGCCTACCTCGCGTCCAAGAGTGAGATGGCCCATGAGCCTACCTCGACAGCGTTTCTAAATTGAACAATGCACGACCAGCTCACCACATAACAGGGATGCTAGAATGAACTCATCGCAGCTCTCATGCAACACATATATTTATGGCTAGCATACAGCCAAAAAATCACGGTCTGAACACTTGATTTCTCATTAGTTGCAGCTCACATGCGACCTGACTCTTACTTGCTGAAAACAACCAAACAAAAGGTAAAGAACTAAAGTGCAGCCGATTGGCCAAAGAAACATTTCATTAATTATCAGAAATGTACAATCAGCGGTGTGTAGAAGCATCCAATACAACATTCAGAAAGCCTATACAATAGAAAAGACCTTGCTCAACAAGGCGAAATTACATCAGATGAAGAACAAATATAGAAACAAAGGCAAGAAGCCTATAAGCCTAATACTACCATTTTGGCAAGAAAGCGATGAGCTGGCTAAACCAGGAGGCGAACTCCCACCAGTAGGAAGACCAACAATTCCACTCCTGTAGTCTTCTCAGACTCGATCAGCGGTCCCTTCTCGACCAGACCTAGAGCAAATAAAAAAGGCACCAAGGGCCTGGCCAACAATACTGGATTCTATAGAAGGACCTGGAGAAGATAGCCCAAGATCAACACAAGATCTCCCAGGAGCCTACCAGACAGAG
The DNA here is from genome assembly GCA_026873985.1 of Saraca asoca. Lineage (NCBI taxonomy): Eukaryota > Viridiplantae > Streptophyta > Magnoliopsida > Fabales > Fabaceae > Saraca > Saraca asoca. The sequence goes on along the minus strand of JANHAO010020245.1, from coordinate 6,854 downwards.
CCACGTGCAACAGGCTATCCATGCTTCCTAACACTCTGCAATAGGCCATCCATGTCTCGACAAGTTTTGTCGGAAGCCAAGACATCGAAAATGCATGGGGCTCATCAGTTTCCTTCATCGAATTTCTTTGAGGTGAAAGAAGAAATTCTCTCAGGCTATAAAAAGACTAGCTTAGTTCCCTGAAGGATCCAGAAGGTATCCAATTGATCCTCATCCAACGGACCAAAATGAGTGACAATGCCACGATAATGGCTAAAAATGGTAAACAAAAGAGAGTATGGCCTAAAAGCAGAGTGAAAAGACATCTGAAACGACAATTCGGTCAAGGAAGGACTCTGATTGGAGACACAAATAGAGCCTCAGAAAACTTACAACTCCCAGCCCATAAAGCAAACTGAGAGTTAGTTAGGGGGCTTATGTTATAGGCAAAAACCCTCAAAAGAATGAGACAGACCCGAGCCCAGCAGAGGCCAAGTGCCTTGGCTCGCCAAGGATGCTCAGCAAGCTTCACTTCGCTTTTCATTAGAAAATGGTACAACGAGGTCGTCACGAGATCAGCTCACCAAGTAGTCAACCATTCTACTCGAGCTCGCTATCCCCTATAATAGGATTGAGCTCGCTACAACGACCTTCCACAGTGACCCTGAGCTAGGAACCCCAGCTTGGGATGGCAGACACTTTGCACGATAGGATGACACCAAGCGAAAAGTACATACAAATACTAGTCCAAAGATGACAAGAGGGTCCTACCCCATAGACAGAAGCCTACAGCAGTTGAATTACAAGAGTCTGTCTATCTTTTCTATTTATTTCTTGATGTAACATAACTGTAGCTTGTAATTAATGTAACCCTTTGTTCCTCTATAAATAGGATTGCATTGTTAGAATAGAGGAGGAAGCCAGTAGCTTATAAGCCAATACTCTGTAAAAACACTCCTCCGTATCAATAAAAACTCCACCGTAGACGTAGGGTCTGGTACCGCCCGGATTTAGCTGAGCCACGTTAAAAACACCATGCCCCTCTTTCCTTTCTTCCTCTCCCCCTATACCTTAGCACTTTGAAAATAGTATTGGATCCTAGAACTCACTCCCCGTTGGTTGGAATCTGGGACTCTCTGTACGAACCAAATTCTGACATCAACAAAAAGTAATTTTTATGGCAATTAATGGTTAATAAATGAATTTTGGTAAGGTAAATTGTTGTAAGTATTTTTGGAATCGCACAAATGAGCAGTTAAAAACCTGATGGACAGATTTAACTAATAAGGAACCAACTTACCTAGGATTAAGGTCGTTGGACCAAGACATCATGTCACTAAATATGAGCTAAGGTTACTAGTCAACATGGGTCAAAGTAGCCACCTTGGATCATTGAGAACAAGGCTTAACTTGCAAATCAGAGCACACATACACAATCAACAGAAATCTATTTAGTTTCCTATTTTAATGGGAGTCTGTTATAGTCGTTAACCCTTATCTATTATGTAATCCTAATCTAGTCATGATACTTATCGTTATAGATTTACATTCAAAATGTAAGACGATGAAATCATTGTATATTACAATCAATCATCAGATACAAAACACTCAGCAAAGAATAATAAAAATCGTGGACATAGGGGTCAAATTGACTTTAGCTGAATCACGTTAAAAACTTTTGATGTCTCCATATTCATCCTCTTTCTCTTTCTCTCTTTTTACATTCATTTTGCAGCTTAGGGTTCAGAACTTAGGTTGACTAGATTTTACTGCCAACATTTTGCTGTTAGAAGGAGGCTTTAAACTGCATTCACTTTTATTTTCCAATGGCTAGAGGAATAACCACCAGAAGTTTAAATGCTACAGTTGGCCAACCAAATAGTCATACAGAACAACAAAAGGATCTAGTTCTCCATGCAGCAGGCACTTCTACCACCCCCACCACAGGTGTTGCCATCGACATGCCCCCAGTAACCCCACACTAACTTACTGTTGTTGATAAAATACAAATGTGGCATCAGCGTCATGAGGTGCTTTAAAAAATAGTAGAAGAGTTGGCTGAGGCGATTAGGGCATTAACTTAGGCACAAACCCAAGGATCACGAGAGCAGGTTGGGGCTGCTACGTAGAAAGAAGTTCTCCAACAATCATGGGAAGGAGCTCAAGAAGAAAGGCTAACCAATGAAGAACATCATCATACTCATTTAGCTCACTCTACCAACTCACAGTCAAGGTCAAAGGTTTATCGAGTTCATGAGGAAGATGAAGGAGACCTTCAATGACATGGGGGTTCACATCAAACTGAAGGCTCAAACAAGACTAGGAGACATGCCTCGAATCAAAACTTGCCGGGCCATGAATAGAGAAAGCTCAAGACTTCATATCGCCATAGAAAAAGGAGCTAGCCATCTTCCAGCCATCGATCTGAGACTTAAGATCACGTGGTGGAGGAGTTACTTCAAAGGGTAGAGTAATTGGAACAATGCCTTCGAGCTCAGGACCATCGAGATCATTATGATGGGAGGACGTTGTTCACCAGGGATATTGAGAAAGAGCCTCTCCCATACAGGTTCAAAGTTCCCATTATCCCGTAGTACAATGGGGATAGTGACCCATACGACCACCTGGATGCATTCAATATGCAAATGGATCTTTAGATGACCAATCCTTTGGTCAAGTGTTATGTTTTTCCAACCACTCTAGGGGACATATCTTGAACATGGTTCAAGAATCTCAAAGCTCACAGCATTGACGGTTGGGAGGAATACTAGAGGAGATTCATCAATCAGTACAAGGCACTAAGAAGGTAGCTCACATTGCCCTGCCACCTTGTGACAATCTTTCAGTGAAAGAACGAATCATTGAAGGACTACATTACCTAGTTCAGACATGAGATCAGCAATGTAGAAAACCCCTCAAATGAGAGCATCTTAACAGTGATCTCAGTAGGACTCTACAAAGATGAAAAGCTATATGAGAGCATATACAAGTCTCCGATAAGAGACCTAGGTGAATTCTATAAATGAGCTACCAAAGACATCAGATGGGAGGAAACCTTTTGCCCTAAGATGCCTAAAGGCGAGGCAAGTGGCTCTAACTAGAATAAAAAGAGGAGTAATGCCAGGAATAATAAGGAGAGTCAAGATGATGACTCTGAAAACTAGGTCGTAAAAAAGGCAAAAAACTAGCGATCTTAGCATAAAGGTCGCCATGGCAACTACAGTGTTCTATTAGATACTTAAGAAAGGATCTTTGTGACGGAGATGGATAGGGAGGATTTTAGGAAGCCCAGTCCTATAAGGACTCTTGACAAGTTTAGAAACCATAACAAGTATTGTACTTATCATAATGAAATCAGATACAACACTTCAGAATGTAGGGCACTCAAGGATGCAATTGAGAACCTGATCAAAAGAGGTTGTTTAAGAGATTATGTGGTGAGACTTGTAGAATAGTGACATTAGCAACATCAGTGACCAGTACAGCAGTAGTGCCAACAAACTCCTGAGTAGAAGGAGGCACCCTTTGTAAGAATACGACCTACTACTCGGCACTGCATACGACCTACTACTCGGCACTGCATGTGACCTACTATTTGATACCACATGCAACCCTACTACTTGACACTATATGCAACATACTATCTAGCATCGCATATGCCAATTAAGGCTCATCGCCAGCTAAGGCACCTCGGTGCTTAATTCATTGCCAGCTGAGGCTCACTACCAATGGAGATGCCTCATTGCTCAATAGACTACCAACTGAAACACATCCGTGAGACCTACTGGCCATTCAACCTGATAAGTATACATTGTCATAATTGGAAGTTGAAAAGCATTAATCTGACGGATTGGGCATTTAACTCAGTTAATATTTATTAAGCTATAATTTCCAGGAGTCTATCATTGGCAATATACTAAACACCCAACACAATGTACTTGAAAAGCATAATAATGATAATATTCATTAAAAACCTTGCTCAACAAGGAAAATATCCATATGAGATTCAAAATACATGGACTTACAACTATCATGGCCTACAAGGGGGACTGGCTCCCAAAAGCTGTGCCTTGGGTAGGAGGGTCTATATGCGAAGCAAGCTGATCACCAGTAGTTTGATTATCAGAAATTTCCCTGGCTTACAAGCTACTATCTCTACGAATCATGTCCCGAGCTAGAGAAGCTCCACCTGCTAGCTGCGAACCTTTATCAGGAGAAGTTGCCCTTGCATCTTCCTTAAAGCCCTTGATGAACTTAAGAACATTCCCTCCAAAAAAGGAAAAATCCATCTCTGCATGCTCCTTTCACAAGGTGAATAAGAAGCTAGCGGTGGCCTCAGACGCCACCTTCTCTTTAGCTCTCGCAATCAGCATGGCAGCCTCCATCTTAACTTGAGCAACCTCCTCTTCTACCAAAGCCACTATATTCCCCACCTGAGCAACTTTGTTCCTAGCCAATTCATATTTTCTCTCAGCAGCCTCAGCTCATTGCACTGTCACATCCAATTCACCTTTTACTCTTGTCAGCTCATCAACCACTTTATGGATGCTAGATATGACAGTCTTGTGATCTATCACTTCACAACATAAAGCTTCTTTGGCTTTTTCCTTGGTAACTTTGACATCCCTAGCTATTTCCCTCAATTCTAGCACCTCAGCAATCATGGCAGCCAGGTCACCCTCAAGTCTTTCCTTCCCTACATCCCAAGCTCAAAGTGAGTTCTTCAGCTTTATTATTTCCAACAAGCTTTGAAAAATCAAATAGACAAGTCAGATTACAAAGAGGTAAGAGAACCAAGTTGAAAGGACTTTACTTACTAGTAGGCTATGACAGGCTACATAACTCATCAATCTTTCCCTCGAAGTGTCCTCCAACTCCAACATTTTGGCCTTATTACGAGGCTCGAGGATCTACCTAATGTTCTCCCAAAGGACGTTAAAGTACTCCCCTGATTTTAGGCCAAGATAGGTAGGTCACTCTTCAGCCTTGACCTCAGATACCTCCTCCTTTGAAGCAACAATAACCCTCTTCCCCTTATCTATTCTTTGTTTTTTGGTGGGGGGATTAGATGGGGATATGACCTCCTTAACCATCTCAACCACTTTGGGATGTGAGGTGGGAACCAATGCTTATGGAGATGCTACTGCTATGGTCAGAGGAGATTGACTTGCAGTAACAGTAGGAGCCAAAGAAGTTGCGGCAGCAGTAGACCGAGCAGAGAGGGAGGCTTATGGCATTCGGAGGTTGAGCCTTAACATGTCTTTATATTCTTCAAAATTTGCTAGACCGACCTCCCTAGTTCTATGAGCTTCGATGTCCCTTGAAAGCTCAATGTTTAAAGTTGGAGTAAGCTTATGCAAATGTTAAAGATCCTTGTCAAACTTGAGATCATTCTTCAGATATCCACAATAACGAACTATCCCAACAGCTCAACCTCCTCAACCTCTAATGATGGTTTCTCCTTGCCAACTCTGTTTGTAAAATGAAACAGAACGTTAAAACCAAAGAATAAAACAAGTTCATACAAGCTCGCATGTCCTTAGCTCACTTACCAAGAGTAAGGATGAAACCAAAACTGTAAATATTACACAGAGATAGGCACAAAACATAGAACCAGTGGGTTTTATAATGCCCTACATTGGACTTGCCCTTAGCATTACCTTGTGGCAAGATCCTCTTGAACTTAGTCTACCAAGCTGTCAAGTAATAAATCCTAACATTCTGACCCACACTTTCAATACTAAATAGATAGCAGAGAACTCTTATTAAAGGAGAAGGAAGATTATTCCTCGGGTATAAGAGGGCGAGGGAGGTGAGTTGAGAATATGAGTTCGGTGTGAGTTGAAAAAGGAAGAGTTTCAATTTATTTAATAGCTCTACAAGGTAAGGATAGATGGGGAATCTAAGCCCAGTAGCAAGATACTGGCTACTAATGGCAACAAATCCGAAAGAAGGATAGGCTGCATGGTCGTTAGGGAAATGTGCCAAAATACAACAGCCCTTGGGAAAATGGAATGTTTCAACTATACTCTTAAGATTGTCAAGTTTAATAATTGAGGGGTGGTGCTTAAACTTCATGTGGTTTAAGAGCCTCTGACAAATCAAATGCAAAGGTTACTGTTGCAAAACTTAGTGATGAAGAAATGATGAAAAATGACAGTGACTAGATGAGAGCTCAAAAAGTAAGCAAGAAACTGAAGCGTAGGTTTTCAAAAACAACACGTGAGAGGGAAAGAAGGGTTTTCCTCACCATATATAACTCGATCAGCTTTACTGTTAGATTAGAAGACTGATCAATTGTCCTTGATCTAATGGTCTATTGAAAAGCGAGGCTTTGTTGCTGCTGCACTGACAACTATGAAAAAGATGCACATATTAAATGCAAAAATGATGGCATGGGCAGGCGCAGAAGAAACAAAAGGACAAGAGTCCAAATGATGGCATAATAGATTGCAGTTGATAAGCTTTTACCAGTGAACTATAGTTCTCAGTCCACAGATCACACTGAGAGCTGGGGGACTAATCTTGTGGGTATTTTTAGAATCACATAAATAGGCTGGTAAAAGCCTAATGGACGGATTCAACTAATAATGGACCAACTCACCCAGGATTGAGGTTATTAGACTAAGACATCAGGTCCCTAAATGTTAGTCAAATATAGGTGCCCTAGAGTCAATTTGATTGGAGCTTTATTGCATCTATGACTAAGCAATCTATGGATTTGGATAATGAAGGTTGAATATTTATCTTATATTGCATGTTGTGTTCATAGTTATGAATCATGCATAACTAAGATGAAGCCCATGGTGAGAAGTCCATTTGATCAATCCTATAAAGGGTTATGGGATTGTGAGAATGATCTTAAATGGATAACT
>JANHAO010020244.1:0-12913 GCA_026873985.1 Saraca asoca | reverse complement strand
GTCGCAAATATAGTTTGCGACCGAAATTTATCTTTTAGCGACCGAAATTTTCGGTCGCTAAAAACAGTTTTTTTTGTAGTGCATGTTGCCATGCCAAGAGAAAGCTCTAGGTATAATTAATGACATTGTAATAATTCCTTATTTAAATAATGGTTGCAATGTAATTTCTTCTATTGTAAGTATTTTAATGTCTGATTTCAATGATTGTAACATACATATCTTTTCACGTATACATTTCAATAGTTAAAGTAATGTTTGTAAAAAATGTGATATTTAAATTTAGAGTGCAAGATGACTGAACAATCCAAGGTAGCCCACATTCATACGTCATGTAACAATAAAGGCAAGAAGACAATCAATGATGAAGCAAGTAGCTTTGAAGCAAAGAAGCCTTTTGACATATTGCATTATTCAGGGTTAAATAAGCCTTGCTATGTTGTGTTGAAAGGCAAAAAATATGGTGTTTTTGATGGCCAGACTGAGCTATGGCTCCAAATTCATGACATAGATGGTTTTTTATAAAAGTCATTTTGCATGTGTGAGAAAGTAAAAAGCTTTTGGTTGTTTTGTCCACGACTTTGGCACTCAACCTTGTCATGGCCTTGATATGTGAAGAAATGTATACCCCTAAAGTCTATATTCGTATGTGTGTGTTATTGTAATGCAATATGTCATTGGGATACTTTTTTACTAATGATGTACTTTAAGTCTATATTCAGATGGGCGTGTTATTGTTAGGTAATGTGTCATTAGAACACTTTATAACAAATGATGTACTTTATGTCTACGTTCAAGTGTATGTTATCTATCAATTATTGTGCATGAATTTATATTAAAGTTACTTTTTAAAGATATATCTAATCAAGCAATGTAGTCATAGTAGATCACAACATAAATGTCTGGAATAACACAACACCAAACAACAACATTTACAATACAACTTTCTGGAATAACATAACATCATACAACAACATTCACACTAGTTTGAATAAAAGTTGTGTTCATGCTCCTGTTGTTGACGTTGAGGTGAACATTGGTGTTGTCCCATGTGTCCAATCACATATCCACCCATATCGCAATGAACTCCTGTACCGTAAGTTTAATGACTTAGTTGTACTCGAGTTGGTTGTGGAAGGTCAACAAGAGGCTCGATCACCATTGCATATGTGTATGCTGAATATAAATGTGTAGGTTGCACATTAAATTCAATGTTATATGATGAAGGAGACAAACTTGACTAACCTAAAAACATGTTTGAGCCTCTTGTTGGTAATGAAAAAAATGTTGTCTGTGGAAATGCTTAGTAAAGCTCATTCATGAAAGGTTCTTGTTAGCCCTGGGCAAATGACATTGCCCCATATATATGCTCTCCGCCATATGTATATAGTGATAAAGAAGGAGGTTGTGATACGTACAATGGACCTGCCTTACCATATAATGTTGCACCAAATATATATTATCCTCTATACATATGTGGTGATGAAGTTGGAGCTTATGGTATGTATGACATGCCCAGCTCATCATATTTCTGAGTAGGTGTCTTGTTTGAAGGTCCTGTATTGTCTACACATTCATCATTTCTTCTATGTCTTGTTCAGGCATGTCTACATGCAATAATTGGTTCAATATGAACTGTTGGCTTTTGAACATTAGACGATGGAGACGAGATGTTAGTATGATGTGCTTCGAACCTATGATGCTGATCTACAATATCTACTAGATCAATGCCGTTTTGTCCAACCCTAGATCATGATCTACTCTTAGCATCAACGAGTGCCATATGCTGCAACTCTATTCCAAGTTCATCCTGTCATATAAACAAAAGAAGAAAATTATTAATTGCTATTTCTTAATTCAATCTATATAATTAGTTTTAAACACACTAAATCATACCATTGAATCGTCCATTGCACTCCTATACAAATCCAATGTCTTATTACCATTCTAAAACATCTCTTGTACTTATTGTTGTAGTGTAGTATCCTAACATTAGCACTCTACATAGGATTCATTATTGCTGGTTATTCTAAAGTTGAATCCATTATTCATGTGTACCAACCCAGTCCCAAGATTTTTTGCCTTGTAATGTGTATTCATGCAAAGTGTCATCCATATCTAAGTCACATGGTATATTTTGTTGAAAACCAAATTGCCACATAACTCTATCTACACTGTGTCATTCAATAATGTGCAAACATATTAAAGGCACTTATGAACTCCAGATCTCCTATCCTACTGTACAATACTCTAGTCGTGTTGCCAACATATCACCCTTATAAGGTTTACAGATAACTTGTCATCATAAGCCACAATCGCAATAAGTGCCACAAATAAAAATTTAAATTCATGCAATAAATTATGATAATGTAATAAGGTTAATTAATCATACCCGATATGACTTTAAACTATGTAATGAAGCCCTAAAGGAACCTAATACATGGCTCAGAGTTATTGTTATGTCATAAGCATCAAGCCATCTAAAAGATAAGGGCATTAGCTCTTGTTGGTTGGCATTCGACCAACCTTTCCTAACTAGTGCAATGCTTGGGAATCTATCCCAAGCCCATATATGGACTAGTAATATCTATCCAAAAATGTTATTTCACTCTGCCTTGGATGCCTCACATAATTTTCTATATGTCCATGATAGGATAGTAACTATATCTCCTTACATCTTATAAATTGGTGAGCAGGAGCAAAAAAATCAAATACACGTAGTGGGTCGACTTGTCATTACATAATATTGCACTTAACAGTCTTAATATGTACGCACATGGGTATTCTTGTAATCATGTTAGGCTAAGCTTTTGACCAAAGATGAAACAAGATTCATTTGGTGGAATATCACCAAACAATATCTGATACACTATATACTATGGCATTCGAGTCATGTCAATCATAGCTTCACCATCCATAAGGAATCTTAATTGGACTTCTACATCTTGTAGTATGATTGTCTCTTCTCCTAGTGATGTATGCAACGTACATGTCTTTGGCCGCCATCTCTTAACAAGTGTATTAATGAGGGTTCAGTCAATGTTTATGTGTTTGATTCTTGAAACACTATAGAATCCTGATGACTGAAGATAGGGATCCAAATGTGAGTGAAGAGGCGGAATGTAATTTAAACATTTGACGTGGAGCACACAATCAACCAACATGTAAAAAAAAATTGAAGTAAGGTGTTTAACATAACAAACAAATTGAACAATTTACTGAAAAAATTAACTTCATTTGTATTATTAACCATGTCCCTTCACCATACTACTTTTGAAATATGCTAGTGCTGTAATCAGAATTGAGGTTTAGCATATGAGTATATCTATCTGACATTCTAAAAATAACAATCTTCTAACGATTATCAAAATAAATGATATTAAACATATGTACTACTAATTATTTTATTAAATCAAATAAAAATTGACAATAAATAATTAATTACAATTACAAATTAACATAACAAATTTTAAACATCAAAGCAACAATTTCAAACATATTAGATGCTAAAAAATTAATTAAGTAATCCATTTAATTTTTTATTTTTTTTATAATTAAAATTTCTATTTTTAACTTAATAAAAAATAAAAACTAGTGCAACAAATATTAATGTATGAATTACCAAAAATTTTGTATGAAATACCAAAAATTAAAAAAAAAATCAATGTACCATATTTTACCTACCTTAAAATATATATATATATATTACTTTAAGTACTAAGGCTTGAAATATATAATCAAATAGAAGAAAAAAATTCTTATAAAATTATACTGCAATTCATCATAAATATTAGATAAATAAAATTCTATCATGAATAAAAATTTAAATACTACAATTCTAATAAAAAAAATAAGACAAGCCTTATTAACCATTTAAATTTAAATAAATAAAATTCTTATATAAATAAAAAAACTTAATCATACATACTAGATAAATAAAATTTTGTCTTGAATAAAATATTTAAATACTACAATTCTAATAAAACAAATAAGATAAGCTTTACTAACTACTTAAACTTAAATAAATAAAATTTTCATATAAATTAAAAATGCATCATACATATTAGATAAATAAAATTCTGCCATGAATAACAAAAATGTAAATACTACAATTCTAATAAAACAAGTAAGACAAGCCTTATTAACTATTTAAAATTAAATAAATAAAATTCTCATATGAATAAAAAATTCACCATACATATTAAATAGATAAAAATTTGCCATGACAAAAAATTTAAATACTACAATTCCAATAAAACAAATAAGACAAGCTCTACTAACTATTTAAACTTTTAAATAAAATTATTATAGAAATAAAAAATTTATTATACATACTAAATAAATAGAATTCTGCTATAAATAAAAAATTTAAATACCAAAATTATAATAAAACAAATAAGATAAACCTTACCAACTATTTAAACTTAAATAAATAAATAAAAATAGAATTCTCATATGAATAAAAAATTCATCATATATATTAAATATATAAAATTATGTCATAAATAAAAAATTTAAATATTTCAATTCTAATAAAATAAATAAAATGAGCCTTACAAGCTAGTTATTAATTATACCAACAAAAAATAATTTTCTCATAAATATTCAAGACTAACATAATAAATTTTGATATATGAAGTATTAATTAGTTAACTAATTAATTCTTTAATTTTTTTCACCTTATATTTGTTTGAAATCCCTATTATATTCTACTGATATGATAATTTTAAAAGTATAATTATTAATATCTCAAATCTTTTGTCACTAAGAGAAAAAAAATAAGTAATACTATTATTATTACGTCTAATTTAGATAATTAATTTCTTATATAAAAAATCTATATAGAATATATATAATAATTATTTAAATTAATATCTCATTAATTATTTTGCTCTGCTTGACAAACGGACGACGCAGAGGAAGACAGGAAGAGATTAAAAGGGTTTTGAGAGTTTTGATAATTACAAATTTGCCACCACGTTTTCAAATTGTTTTCAATATAATTTAAAAAATGTCACCTTATTTTCACTGTTTTCATTTCCTCATTTTCAAAATTTGAAAAGAAAACACTGAAAACATCCTTTTTGATGTGTTCAGATTTGGGTCTAATTTAAGAAATGTTTTCAAGAAAAATATTTTCATTAAATTTAACCAAATACATTTGCAAGCCTATTTTCTATTTTCAGTGAAAATAAAAACAGAAAATGCCCAAAGCAAACAGGCCTCGCTGTTTTGTGGATGAATAAGGAAAGTGGGTAGAAGAAAAGTTTCCAGAGATGATAACTTAAAATGAGAAAGATAGAGGACAAGGTTTTCAGAAAAAGAGGTGACGAAGAGAATAACTGAGTGTGAAGAAATATAAAAAGTTTAACAATAAATAAAATTAAGATAGAAAAGTAAAAAAAAAAATTAAAAAAATTCAAATGAAAAGACTTAAGAGATAGTGCATGAAGAAGGAGCACTGCATCACGCAATGTGCCTGTTGCCATGTAGTGCCCCTGTGCAGCAGGCACACTACCTACAATACGCGTACTTCAAACAATGTAGACAGCGTTGCCATCAACAATGTCCACCGTTGGCCCTGCTTTTGTTTTTGACACCAACATTAGATAGGGAAAGTCATTCACAAAGACATTGTCAAGGAAAATAATTTTTCGTTACGAATCACGAGGGTCAAAAAGCCAATGAATTTGACAGATTAATCATAATCCCTATTCTCTTTTCGTCTTTCTCTAAAGCTCTTGTATACAAAAACTTTTCCTTCCCTCTCCTTCTCATTCTTCTCTATCCAAATAAACTTTAAAATATCATAACACCAATTATTTCTTTTCAGTTTCCTTTTGGGTACAGACAGAACAACATAAAAGCAACACCAAAACATTGCACTAAGGCTGTCATTACCAGCAGATTACTGTTCTGCCTGCTTGTAACGGGAAGATTATTGGACAACAAAGTGGATCCGCGGAAGACTAGCTTTCTGCAGAGCAAAATGATATAATTGGAAGAAAATAATAATCAATAATCAGATTTATACTTCATGTTATTTGACATTTAAATTTGTACAAAATCATAAATTAATTCAATAAATATACGTACTTAATATTTTAATGTAAATCCATCCAAATGAATACTTCATAATGGATACACTTTTCACATACCCTAGTAGAGAAAGGTAGTGAGAACTATGATGTATCCTCAATGAGAATACTACAATTCTATTTAGAGTATAAGTAGGTATTTGCCTTATTATAAGTCTAGTGGGTCAACTGACATATCACTATTAGTCCAGTTACAAGATTCACATTACTAAAGTCAACTATTGATTTGGATGTCATGTTAAACCCAATAGTCAGATCACATATTAGTTGGCCCATCATACTTAATTGTTATGACATTATATTAATGCAATGTAATATATATAATTAAACTTTGTTAATCTAATATAGAAAATTCTATTAATCTCCTACTTAGACAATACATCTTAATAAATGAGTAATTGGATTACAATAGATAGCTAAAAAGTATTCTAAGCCAAAATCATAATGATATAAATAAACATACTTTTTTGGATTACAATAGGTAGCTAAAAAGCATTCTTAGCCAAAGTCATAATGATACAAGTAAACATATTTTTTTCAAGTTAATATAAGGATTTTTTTCTTAACTCAAAAGGGCTCTGGTGCACCATCTCGTATGGATATGAATATAAATATGTAAGGATTGCAGCTATATACATTTTTACTTGCGCTGGACAAACGATCAATGCTAAAATGATACAAATATATCTAAAATAGGAAAAATTAAAAAAAATAATCTGTAAGTACATTCATTCTCAAATTCGGACCATAAGACTTTCTCTTTATATTTTATTTTCTTGTTAAGTTCCGTTTAAAACTGAATATATTTAGCTGTTAAACTAGTTTATAAAGCCAGCTTGTAACACTAGCTCAAAACAAGGTGAAATATTGATCTTGAGAAGGATGGGGTTGGTGTGTTTGCTACTTGAAGCATTGCATTAAAAAGAGAAGGGATCATAATTTATTTCCTACTAATTACAAGTCTCCTCACATGCTCACACCAAAACATACAGTGCTGTGTAATTCAAATTGATTATATTTATTTTAAAATAAATAATTTAATTTAATTTATGATACTTAAGATTGTAAAAAATAAGTGTAATTATTTGTTAAAAATTATAACGTCATTGTTGGGACCCACCGAATTTTTTCACTTTCTTGAAATTCTTACGTGTTCGATACAAATACCGCCGTACACACACAATGTGAATTCAAATTTGTGATTACCCCTCCGCCTTGAATATAAATCTTAATAATTAATGTGGGAAGAAGGTGATTCGTTATGTATTAATCACAAAATGTGTATGTATTATCAGTAATATTATTTTCACTTTTTTTATATTTATCCTCTTATCCACATTCTCTCACACAATATTTTGAAAATCAGATCCAGTTGGATGATCTAACCGAATTAACCGCTAATTATTGTACTTGAGTTGATTCAAAAAAACTGTTTTAATGGTCAAACTAATTTGAACGGATCCAAACAGACAAGAATTAAAAAAAAAATTGGCTAGTATTTTTTTTTTTTGCTTTTAAGCTTTTATTGGCTGAGTTAATCTAATAAATCTATATGTAATTTGTGGACATGCGAATCTGGTCAACCAAAAAGTTCAGAAATTTCAAACTACAATTTGAGTGTAAAAGAGAGAGAAAGAAGAAGAAGAAGAAGAAGAGGGGAACACTAAGAGTTTGTTAATATAGTTTGTCTAAAGTCAATCGATCCCTATGTTTACGGTTATTTTATTTCTCAATATTTTGTACTGAGTGTTTTGTATCTAATTATAGATCGTTTTATGTACAATGATTTCATCCCTTTTTATAATGATTGGGGGATTACAATTTGAATGTAAATCATCAATAGATAAGAATTATAACTTGATTAGGATTATATAATAGATCATGATTGATGGTTATAATGGATTCTCATTAAAGTAGGACATTGAATAAATTTCCCTAGATTGATTGTTGAAAAAGTATGTTTCAATTTACGGGTTAAGTCTTGTCTCGAATGACCTGAAGTTACTGTTTTGACCCTTATTGACTAGCGGTCTAAGTTCGTGTTTAGCGACCTGATGTCTTGATCCACTGACCTCAATCCTAGATGACCTGGGTCTTTACCAGCTGGACTTATCCATTGACACTTACCAGTTCATTTATATGGACCCAAAAATATCTATAATATAATCAATACTAATAAAAAAATTAACATGATTCAAATTTTCTAATTGATTCGATCATTAATTTAATGATAAAATCAATCGAATAGTGATTCAATAACTTTTTTGATTTAATATTTGAGTCAATTTTTACTTTCACAAACATGTGAGATCTAGATTTTAACTCTCACCTGCTTGTAAGATGTGAACGAGAGAGTGGCTATTAAAAAGTTGATTAAGATCTTTTTCATGTATTATTACTCCCTTTGCTATGCAATCTCCTGAGTGAGTTTCTCTTCTTCACGCCACTATCCCACCATTGCCGACCCATATCACGGGCTAAGAAATTCAATTGGCATTCAGTCTCTTCAATCATAGTTTTGAATTTGAAGGGAAAATGGATAAGCAAAGGCATAGTGTGATGTTGGAGGATTATGTCTCGTTGAATATACCGTAAAAAGGTGCCTTCAAAGGCACATTTCTACTTAAAAAGTATACAATATTTTCAACAAAAATATTTAATTTTCTTTTTATCTGCATTTTTTTGTTAAATATATATTCTATTCTAAAATAAATAAATAAAATAAGCATATATTCTAAAAATAAGATGAATATAAATATAATTATATTAAATCTTATACGTAATTTGTCCCATCATAAATAGGTAAGAATAAGGTTAACAAAAAGACATGCAATGGATTGGTTGTCTTCTTCCTTACCATATTTGAAAAATAAGATTCAATAGCAAATCCATCAAATTATTAAATCACAGTTTAATTGTATCAAACATTTATAAAAAAAAATATCAAATCCACTTATTAGTTTAATCAAATTAAACTTACGACAGATTAAACTTGTTAAACTGGAATAGTTCAGTTTGATTTTTTAAACACATTTTCATGTAATTTAAATATTAAAATTAAGGAATAATACACCAAATTAGCAACGTAAAGCCTGGGCTATCTTTCTTAGTCTCTTCTTAGTATACAGCTATAAAGTTGTCACTGCATATAACTTTATGACTCCTACGTCTACCTAAATTTTCCATCTGCTTTAAACAATAAAATACTTTGTCAAACTTAGGTTACTTGTTCAATAACTTATATTATTAGTCAACTATATATTTATCAATAACAATTTTTCTAATGATTGAATCATAAATGTTTCATCGCGATCCAGAAAATAAAGAAGGATTAAAAAAAGGTGGTTTGATTTGGATTTAGGGAGGTTATATAACACAATGAAACATGGGTCCAACTGGTTCTTAATTTAACTAATATCATTTATTTAATTTAATAATTAACACAAAAGATTAGGCGAACAAAAAATTAATTAGAATTTCGAAATTTGAATTTAAATAACTTCTGAAATATAACAGAAGGAACAATTTTGAAGTTTTGCTCGTATCAATCTTATAACTAGTCATGGAGTACATCATTGGGAGATTCAATATCTATATTAGTTCCTTTATGGACAATAAAATTATATTTTAAATCTCTTTCACTAGATTATCATCTATATAACGATTAGCCTAAATCTCTTTTTTTATAATGCTAAGACAACAATATAATTTTTTTTAAAAAAGTGACGCTATTTTTATTTCTCACTTTTTTAATAAACTGTTATTTGTTACAATTTTGACAAAATTTAATTTAAAATTATTTAATTAACTTATTAATTTTATTTGATCAAATTCTATTTTACGTAATGAATATATTTAAATGCGCAATTCTTATTGTATTTATCAATTTTCTTTTAAATTGTTTTCTATCATCTAATGTTATCAATATTTACTGTATCATCCAAAAATATTATTTTAACTTATAATTTATAATCATAAAATTATATTACAATAATTGCATATATCTTATTTTCTTATAATTATAAAAATTTTCAAATAATCACCATCTTAAACATAATTATAGTTTAAAATCACTCTAACAAAAGGCTTCATCCTCTGAAGAAAGTCCATGCCACGTAGTGGGATAGGATAATTCAAAGACAAAGTCGATCCATCTGTATCACAACTTAAACGACAACGAGCCCATTTTGTTCCATTTCTTGAAGATGGCATTTCCTTGTGTCATTCAAGCAATGACCTCTTTAGATTGGATGGTTGAAAAAGGAAGCACATTAAGATAGTGTTTGATTAAACAAGAAGAAATCTTGGCTGCTACTCCTACTTCCAGAGTCCTAGTGGAACAAACACAATTCCTTATTCAATTACCTGAACAAGTTAAGATGCTTGTATACTTTATAAATTAATTTAATATTTTCATCTATGGAATATATTTTTCTCAATTTCTTAATTTAAATCGTGTCATCCTTTTTTATTATTAATGTAATAAATTAAGTAATTATATGATTAAATTGACTTAAATTAAAAAATTAGATGATGAAATTGAAAAAATTAATTTTTGAAGGATGAAATTGAGAAAGTGAAGATCTTTTAATAATAAAAAATGAAATTACTCTAATTTATATTTTTAATGTTGCAGTGATATTGATATTGTTTTTGAAATTTTCCTCTTTAGTATCCTAAGTTTGAACTTAATATATTATGTACATATATTAAGTTGATTTGTCACTCATGCTATTATCTAAAATAAAAAATGAATATAAGTTTCATTGGATATAGAAGTTTGGTGTCTTTGTTATCCTCATATGGACATTTGTAGTATCTTGAAAATGTGACAAAGCTATGTCCATTGGGACTTGCAAATTGGATGGCCTTTACTTGGATTTGCTTAGAAAGATTCTTGGAAAGTCAGTGATACCTAATGGGTCATGGAAGCAGAGTTTTAATAAGGTGGATGGATGAACAAAAGCCCAAGTCAGTGATCTTTGTTGGATTTGGGAGTGAATGCAAGCTCACTAAGGAACAAATCTATGATAGACAGCCAATGAATCTGGGCATGCTGAATTGCCATTCCTTCGGGCTTTAAGAAATACAATTTAGAAAATAAAAAAAGAATGATATCATCAATTTCAACCACAATAATACTAATATTATTTGGCATGAGCACGAAGGATAGTTGATATGAATTTGTTATTTTCGCTTTGACCGCTAATATTTGATATAGTCAAAAATAGTATTCAACTATCAAACGGTTGGTTTAAGATGAACGATCCAAATTAAATGAAGAAATAGTCATGAGCAGAGATAAGGGATCAGGTCCAAGTTGAACAACCAGTAACATTTAATGGATCGACTTGAGACCCAAATTATTTTCGCCTTGACCGCCAGTATTAGTTTTTCCGTTTCCAACATAGCAATCCTTTAAGAATAAAAGAATTAATGAAATGGAAGAACATCCAATGTAATCAAATTACAGTTTCTCTTGTCTAATTTTAAGGGAGTAATTCTCTAAAATACCCAATTGCAAGAGCATATCATCTTTATAAATAGAGTAATTCTCTAAGTTGTAATCAGGAATACGTCACCTTTGTAAACAAAGTAATTCTCTGATTATACACAATTGCAATTTACTACAAATGCAGCCCATCTGCTTCGTTAAACAAAAGCCTAAAATCGTAACAGAAAAAGGAACAAGGGATTTTCCTAAGATTTTCCAAATCCACTTTGGCCCAGACACAAACAAGGCAGATTCAAGAGTTGGACCCAGATACCTAAAAAGGAACAATGATTATTTTTTGGTCACATTTGAACAAAATATTACAGTTACAAATTACAAAGAAAAAAAAATATTTCTAATTTTGCAATTTTTAAATTTATAAATTTTTATGATTGGATAACTTTTTAGAACTAATTAATCATACACATGTCATAATTTTATTTGATATGATCTCTTAGTACGTATCATATACTTCAAAAACTCATTAAATTACCCTAAAAACCTTTTTCTTTTTTAATAATGTGTATGAATTGACCCAAGTAAGCATTTAGTTCTAACCAAGCCACTATCTTTTTACCACCATTTTGTTTATGTCATCCGTTTTCTGCAAAATCCAAGCAAAAGAAAATTGAATCTTGATCCTTTTTTTTTTCTTCATGTGTTTCCTTTCTATGTATTCAAAGTATACTTATGTTATTACATGATTTTTCATAAAATAAGTTTCTTACAAAATATACCATTAGATTACATACACATAACATGTAGACTAGAATTAAAAAAAATAATATTAATATAAAATTAATTACTATATACATAACTCGTTAATAAATTATAATATTAATGTAAAATATGTTTTTCAAATATAAGTGAATTTTAATTTTGATTGCATAGTTATTGTCATTAAAAAATTTTCAAATTATGTATAAAAGTTGAATATAATTATTAACTTGATAATTCGATGGAATAAACATATTTTAGAAAAAAGAATTTATTAATTAGTATAAATGTCTCAACTCTTACATCAATATCAATTAATCACCACTTAATATACATATATCAAATATTATATATTATATTTACAAATGTTATATCAAGGCATTATTTTTATGTACTTTGACTCAAAATCAATATTGGAGTCTATTTAGGCTGGCTTATGCAATGTTATATCACCATTGAAACATGTGTTGGAAGATGGGCTGATATAAAAGCCACTGTCGGCATTGTTACAAATAAGATAGAATGGCAACTAGGTTCAGGTGACAGTAATGCTCTTAGATCTAAGTTCCGGTGGAAAGCTGCTGGTCCAATTTTCAGTTACTATGGC
>JANHAO010020243.1:0-12915 GCA_026873985.1 Saraca asoca | reverse complement strand
TCTGGATAGTTGAACTGCAAATGTTTTGGTAATTAAAAAGAAGCAAAACTTCCCTAAGGAATCGACCCGTACTCACCGGTTCTTTATTACAATTATACCGTGCGCTTGTGGTTATTTTAAAAAGTGCAATAAGTTTTTGCAACATCAAAAGGGCACCAAACGGAGATCCAATGTAGGGCACGACAAGACTCGTTAGTTCTACATCTCATGCCCATCTTTGCATGATCTCAGAAATTTTAGTTTTGTCCTCGCCCCGGGTAAGCAGACTAATGATGTGTGGGTTCAATGGTTCATCTAAGTTTGTTTTGTATTCTAACCTTTTATCTTATTTCATAGACGGGACTGGCAAGCAAGCAACACTTCAAGCTAAGGAAGGGGAATCCTAGATAAGTTTATTGCCTTAAAAGACCTTGAGAATGACTTCCGTTTTAATGAAAGCCTTCTTTATTTTCACAAGGTCGCTCCAGCCCAAGATATCGAGGCAACCAGAGAAGTAGGGATTCTTAGAGCGATAGAGGTTGGCCCTACTAATTTAGAGGATTATGGTAAGATAATAGAGCTCATCCTTAGGATGCCCCAATCTGATGATGAGGAGGCCCCATTGGCTTTTGATGTTAACGTAATTCTCATCGTTGTAGCCCGATCCCTGGCTTTGGTAATGGCCCTTCCACTAGGGCTATCTCTAACTTCGTAGCCCAAGGCAATAGTTGAGGTCGATGTCACTACCCCCTCCGATCCTCCTCCCAGGAAGCGAAAGACAGATAAGGGGAAGAGGAAGAAGACTGTTGCCCGCAAGTGGGTGATGCTCAAAGTTGAAGTTGTGGAGCAATCTATCGAGCCCAACTCCAAGATTGAGGAATACATTCAAGTCCTCGTGGATAGCATTGACACGATCTTAGGTGGCTACAGAAGGATTCAAGTATTAGAGGCCGAAGAGTTCTCCATTGGGTGGTTAGTGGGTTATGTGGCTCGCCACAGCTTAGTAGTAAGTTTTTTTCTTTTTTTTTTAATCTGACTTGGTCATTTAGCTCTTTAGAATTTGTTAACATAGATGAAAATTGACAAGGCACTTTAAGCCCTAGATTAAGGGGAGGCGAACCTCGTAGATGAGTTAGTTGTTTACACTATTAAGGTCCTCGAGCTGAGCGAGAAGGTTGAGGAGTTAAAGGTTACCCTGTCTCATAAAAAAGTAGATCATGAAGCTACTGTGGTGAACCATGGTCTCCCAACAAATTATCTAGCTAAGGCAAAGATCAAATTGGACAAAGCCCTCAAATGTGTTCACCGGGCGAGGCAGAGGGCTGAAGTTGCAGGCCAATGCATTGGTTCAGCAGAGCAGTGGGCTATAATGTCAACCAGCAAGTCAAAGTGGCGAAGCAGTGAGGCAACGCTATTGTAAAAGTGCTGCAAGTAGCTAAAAGGGAAATTGCTCTTATAAAGGAAGAGGTTACCAGAATTAGGGTAGAGACTGCCTTGTTGACAGTCGACGAGGTTAAAGAGGCTAAGTCCAAGACTTGCGTCACTTTCTTCTTCACTTTGTGGGGGCAATATCCAGAACTAGATTTTTCCTTTTTTGGTCCCCAAGCTCTTGAGGCTGTTGAATGCTTCAAGAGAAAGGTCGCTAGGGCCAATTCTTCCAACAAGTGTGTTACTTTTGATGCTAAAGCTCTTCTCGTATGAGGTGCTATTCAAAGTGGAGATGACTTACAGGTTGTTGAGATGGTTGTTATTGCTTCAGTGGATATTCTCAGTGCTTCTCCCTATGATGTCCATCCTCAATAAGATTTAGCTTCTGAGGCACCTACTCTATAGGCTTTAGGTTTTATAACTTTGTGTTCTTTTTCCCCCTCCCTTTTTGGAGCTTGCAAAGAACCTTTAAGTGTTTGTGCGGATTGACTCTATTAATGCATTCTTGTTTACTTTCTTTTAGTTTACATGTTTGCAAATACGAGAATAGATAAGTGTGTATGAGCACATCATTTCTTGCATGAAATTTTACAAATATTAGGGCTTTCATTGGTAGTGTCAATGGAAGTGCTCGGTATTCCAAGCTTGGGGGAACTCTATCCCGTCCATGTCTGCTAAATGATAAGCTCCACTGCCAACAATTCTTTTGATAAGGTATAGACCTTCCCAGTTTGGTCCTAGGGCCTCTTTACTGGGTTTGGGTGCTCCCAAGAGGACAAGGTGCAGAATGAGGTCACCAGGCTTGAAGTCTTGAGCTTGCACTTTATGATTGTAATATCTCACCACTCGCTATTGGTAAGTAACGATTTTAAGGTTAGCCCTTTCCCTCACCTCTTCCATAAGGTCCAGATCCGCAGTAAGCAATCGATCATTATCCTCTAGGTTGAAAGTAATTCTTTATTGGGTTGCAATTCAAGCTCTGTAGGGATCATTACTTTGCATCCATATACCATTGAGAAGGGAGTTTCTCCTACAGAGTTGTAGGGTGTGGTCTTGTATGCCCAAAGCACATTTTGTAATTCACCCACCCACGCTTCCTTTTTGGCCTCTAACATTGTCTTCAAGATCTGCTTGATGATCTTGTTGACAGCCTCGTCTTGCCTATTGGCTTGTGGATGGTCTATGGCTAAGAAGCTTTTGATGATTTTGAGGTCATTGTAGAACTTGACGAATTGTTTGTTAGTAAATTGGGTCCCATTATCAGTCACAATCTGTTGAGGGACTTTGAACCTGTAAATAATATTATTCCATACGAACCTTTCGACCTTAGTGAATGAAATCTCCGCAAGCTTCTTTACTTCTGCCCACTTGGCGACATAGTCTATAGCTACTATCGCATGTTTACAATTCTTACGGACTAACCATTTATCATAGGTAGGCCGGTGGAGCTTGCAATATCTTTGTAAACCTTTGGCACTTGTCACATTTCTTGACAAGGTTAATGGCATCATGTTTCATCATAGGCTAATAGAAACCCTACTAGAGAGCCTTTTGGGCTAAAGATAAGCCCCCAGTGTGATTCCCATAATGGTCCACGTGGATCTCCTCAAGCACAGTGCTGTATTCTTTACCTTCTATGCATCTTAAAAGCGGGGTCATGAACTCTCTATTATATAATATACCGTCATTGATACAATATCTGGCTACCCTGATTAGTAGTCACCATGCCTCGAGCTTATCCTCTGGAAGTTTATCATTTTGTAAATAATTTATGATCGGTGCATCTAGGAATTTGGTGCTTTGGTAATCGCCATTATGACATCTTCCTGCCCAATACTTAGGGATGATAGTAATTCCATTGAAAGTGCCCCCAAAAAGTCACCCTTTTTAGCTGTAGCTAGGCGAGCCAAGGCATCAGTGTGTATATTTTGGGCTCACAGTATTTGGATGACCTCGTATTGTTTGAAGGAATTTAGTAACTCTTAAACTTTTTAAAGGTAGTTAGTCATCTTCGGCACTTGGTCTTGGTATTCACCATTCATGTGGCAGACAACAAGTTGTGAGTCATTGAAGATCTTTACCTTCTCGGCCCGTACCTTCTTGGCCATCCTTACCCTAGCCAATAGCACTTTGTATTTGACCTTATTGTTAGTGGCTTGAAAATCAAACCTTAAGGCATAGAGGATCTTATGTCCTTCCAGGCTGATAAGGAGCACCCCAACTCTAGCCATTTAATCATTGGATGACCTATCAACATACAGTTCCCACCATAGGGCTTCTAAAGTTCCCATTGCCTTTTGCATGGGCCCAGTGAATTTTGTAATGAGTCGGCCAGTGCTTGCATTTTTATCGCCGGTCTGGGCCTATACTTGATGTCAAATTGCACAAGCTCAATTGCCTATTTGAGTAATCGGCTAGAGGCATCCATTTTTTGTAAGACCTATTTTAGCGAGAATTGCATGAGTACCCTTATGCAATGGTACTGAAAATAGGGTTGCAATTTCTTAGACGCAACAATCAGACAGAAGGCAAGTTTCTCTATAAGTGAGTACCTCGTTTCAGTATCAAGTAGTCTCTTACTCATATAATAGATAGGGAACTGAGCCCTTCCCTCTTCTTGCATTAGGGCTATGCATAGGGCATACTGGGATACGCCGAAGTGTAAGATTAACTTCTCACACTCTTTTAGTTTTGTTCACGTCGGATTTTGGTTATACCCTAAACTCCGGCTAACGGGGGATTCTTCGAGATCCCAGGCCTGTTCCTGGTTTGCAAATAGAGCAAAAGGTTAGAAAAAGTGGGAGAAAAGACACTTACTTTTATGTGGTTTGGCCAAACCCGGATATTACCAGACCCTATGTCCATGGTAGTGTATTGTTATTATAATTTAGCAGAGTTTCTGCTTACCGGCCTTAGCCTCTCCCCTTACCCCCTTCATGAGTCTATTTATAGAGGGAGGAGGGGTTACATGCATTACTTGCTAGCTATAGTTGTATTACATCAATTAAATGAGAAAAGATGGTGAAAAGATCATAATCTGACTATTTGCAGTTTATAGACTACGGAGGTAGGCTCCTCGGGCCGGCTGTAGGCTGGCAACCTTTACTGTATCGAGTAAGATCTTCGATCACTTCGAGCGGGAGTCTTTATCTCTAAGGACATCGTAGGGACCACTATAGCGAGGGAACGGGCACAAGCTAAGTGGTCGACAACTTAGTCAGACGGCCTTGAATTCTCCTCGTTGAGTCGCAGTGTTGCTTTGGGCGTTGCTTTGTAAGGTCTACCTCACTCATCATTTATTTAGTGACGAGCGAAGAAGGCTTTTTACTTCTGCAATCTCGAATGAAGTTTCCCAAAAGCTCCTTGCTGGGTTGCGAGAACTTCCCTTCGTTCCCTCGGGGGCTCGACCTTGTGGGGATGATTTTTAGCATATAACATAAGCCCCTCCAACTCTCAGTTTGCGTAGCGAGCTAGGAGTTGGAAGGTTATCCTTGGTCAAAAGTTCGAGTTACCATTCCTTTTCCCTAGGTTTTGTTATCATCGAAGCACATCCGGTAATTATAGCTGCATTTAAAATAGTTCTTTCTTGAGGTCATTAATGCGTATGGTTGGGAGGAGATGAATCTGAACATCTCACCATACCCCTTCTGGTTCTATAAAAGGAGGGGACCTTACAGGCTCAGCCACTTGTGAGTTCGAAACATGGATTATCCTGATAAACCACCATTGAAATTTTCCTCCTTCTCAGAGGTGTGTATGGTCTGCTGCATATATATTTCAGAAAAATCATTTTTCCCAGCAACATGGGAGGATCTTATATGGATCCCATATTACGTCCTTCCGGTTCCACCATGAGGTGGTTCCTTGACTGGCTGTGCCTTTGGGTGCTTTCTGTTTTGGCTTTTCTGGGAGGTGCAGGTGGTCGAGGGAAAGAGGAGTGCAGCACCGTCGTCGATTGTGCATTTGAAGGAAAAAAGAGTGGCGTGCTGTTCTCAAAACACGGCCATCCATGGCTGGTTTCTTTTTCTCTTCTCTTTTTCTTTTGCTTTCTTTTCTTCTTCTTTTAGTGGGGGTTTCTTCTGCTTCTCAACTAGCTTGTACTTTAGGGTTGTAACTTACTTTGAATTCAGAGTTTTCTGATGTAAACGTTCCTCGCTGAGGTCTTTTAATGAATGGACTGTTATTTTCTGAACTCTTTGCTTGCTGATATGGGTTTTATTTTGTGAATGTATCCCCTGTATTCAATGAAACAAAACTCGTCATTAAAATATAATGTAAACAACAAAAATTGGAACACACCTCTTTGGTACTGTTCCTCTGGTCAAATATTTGGGTACTAACATAATTGCGCTTCAGCGATTACTAGGTCTCGCTAGCTATTAAGCTTTTGAGAGTGCCTTTACACAATAGTGAGTACGCAGCTACACTCGCTAAATAATCCATCAATTTTCTGCACTTCAGCGATCACTAAGTCACGCTGGCACTCAAGCTTTTAAGAGTGCCTCCGCACATCAGCGAGCGCATAGCTACACTGGCTAAATACTTCATCAATTTTCTACGCTTCAGCGATCACTAAGTCACGCTAGCGCTCGAGCTTTTAAGAGTGCCTCCGCACCTCAGCGAGTGTGCAGCTACAGTGGCTAAATAATCCGTCAATTTTTTACGCTTCAGCAATCACTAAGTCACACTAGCGCTTAAGCTTTTAGGAGTGCCTCCATACCTCAGCAAGCATGTAGCTACACTGGCTAAATAATCCATCAATTTTTTGTCCTTCAGTGATCACTAAGTCACGCTAGCGCTCAAGCTCTTAAGAGTCCCTCCGCATATCAGTGAGCATGCCTACTATGCTGACTAAGTGAGTTTATTTTGAACATCTCTACGTCTCAACGAGCATGCCTGCTACGTTGGTTAAATGAGTTTATTTTGAACATCTCCACATCTCAACGAGCACGTCTGCTACGTTGGTTAAATGAGTTTTGCCAATTCTTCTCCAGATTGAGTTCCAGGAACAAACCATGGCTAAGTTGGGAGCTGTGGTTTGAAGAGATCATAAAGGTGTTGATAGAACTCCTGGTACGTTAACCGCATGAAAGCTACGGGTACTCGTGCGATAGTTGAATATGAAGGGAATGAGATGGGTGGCGCTCAGTCATTCACTTGGCAACTTTAAACAAAATAAAGAAAATAGTTAATAACATACGCATTCATGTATTCATTATAATTAAGAAATACAATGCTAATGAATAACTCGGACCGTGCCCCCCAGCTCGTAGTTAGTGTTATGAAGAGGGGGCTGGAATGGCTGCCTCGTTGGGGATGCCACATATTCTTTGAGATGCCCTCTTCTGATCAGGTCTTCGATTGCTTCCTTCAACGCTCAACAGTTTGTCGTGCCATGACCAGCTTCATTGTGGTAGGCGCAGAATTCTTCCCGGTTCCTTCGTCGATAAGGGATGTTAGAAGGTAGAGGAATCCTGAAGTCTTTCTTGCCTCTTTTGACTATGAAAATCCTGTCTTGGGATTTTGAGAGAATACTGAATTGCTCGTAATGCTCCGGGTATCTAGGGTGTTCGCCTTTGGGCTTGTTGGACTTGTTAATTGTCCACTCGAAAGAGTGGTCACCTTTATCTCCATCGCCTCTCCTCTTGCTCCACAGGGGATTGGCCTTTTCGTCCTTCCTGTCTGGCCTATCCAAATTGAAGGTCTCTTCCCATTTGATATGCTTAGTGGCTCGTTCATAAAACTCGACGAGGTCCCTAACTGGGGACTTATACAAACTCTTATATGGCTTCCCGTCTTTGCGAAGCCCTGCCAAGACGGAAGCTAATATGGTTTCTTCATATGGATTCTCCACTGCAGTGGCTTCAAGCCTGAACCGGGCTATGTAATCCTTAAGCGACTCCTGTCTGCACTGGAATATCATAGCGAGGTGGCAAGGAGGAACCAGCTGCCTCCTCAATGCTTGGTACTGGCTGACGAACTTCTGCTAACAGTCTTCCTAATTATTAATCGACCGACTTGGCAAGCTTCTAAACCAGGTGTGAGGTACGCTACCTAGTGTGGCGGGAAACACTCGACACTTGACCAGGGGGTCTGTGGTCTACAGATCCATCTGGACGTTGAATGTATCCAGGTGGTCAAGTGGGTCGAAATTTCCATTATACAAGGGGATGTCGAGAATCCTCAATTTTGGAGGGAGAACTCAAACTTCGATCTCCCCAGAGAGCGATGATTGCTCTTCGACATGAAGCCATCTACTCCTACTCTAGAGGTGCTCCTCTAGCCAAGTCATCTTCTGAAGCAACTTCTCGATCTGTGGGCCTTGCATTCCACGTTGTCGACTAGGCGATCGCAGGTCATGTTGCTCTCCATCATCCTGGCTCGGATGATTGGTCTGTTGGGTGTAGCATTGTTGGGGGACATTCGCTGGCACTGGTATGTCAGCTTGTCCCTATGTATTTTATGTTAATAGCATAATTTCTTTAGTTAACTCTCCCATTACCTACTCAAGTCTCTCCTGGCGCTGGAGCCAGGTCTGCGGTTCTTCCATACCGTTGGTGGTAAGAGTAAGCTGCTCAAAACTGGCTGGGAGGCCATTTGTGGCAGCTCCAATGACGAGAGTGGTAGACGAGTCTGTCATTGAGACATGACCATCTGGGGTCTGGCATTGCACACTCGAGGCTCTAGTGACCCTTCCTTTAGCCATGGCAACGAAAAATCAACCAGAACAAGTGAGATTCCCCACAGATGGCGCCAAGATGTTGATGTTGGATTTTGGTTATACCCTAAACTCTGACCAACAGGAGATTCTTCGGAATCCCAAGCCTATTCCTGGTTTGTAAACAGAGTAAAAGGTTAGAAAAAGTGGGAGAAAAGACACTCAATTTTATGTGGTTTGGCCAAACCCGGATATTACCAGACCCTATGTCCAAGGTAGTGTATTGTTATTGTAATTTAGCAGAGTTTCTGCTTACCGGCCTTAGCCTCTTCCCTTACCCCTTTCATGAGTCTATTTATAGAGGGAGGAGGGGTTATATGCATTAATTGCTAGCTATAGTTATATTACATCAATTAAATGAGAAAAGATGGTGAAAAGACAGTAATCCGACTATTTGCAGTGTATAGACTATAGAGGTAGGCCCCTCAGGCTGGCTGTAGGCTGGTAGCCTTTACCGTATCAAGTAAGATCTTCGATCACTCCGAACGGAAGTCTCTAACTCTGAGGACATCGCAGGGGTCGCTATAGCGAGGGAACGGGCACGAGCCAAGTGATCGACAACTTGGTCAGATGACCTTGAATTCTCCTCGTTGAGTCGCAGTGTTACTTTGGGCGTTGCTCTGCGAGGTCTACCTCGCTCGTCATTTATTTAGCGACGAGCGAAGAAAGGCTTTTTACTTCTGTAATTTGAATGAAATTTCCCAAAAGCTCCTTACTGGTTTGCAAGAACTTCCCTTCGTTTCCTCAGGGACTCGAACTTGCAGGGCCAATTTTTAGCATATAACAAGTTTAGTCAGGAGTGGAGCTCTTCTGAGATACTACTTAAGCTCTTGGAAGATGGCCTTGCATTCTTATGTCCATTCAAACCTTTTTGCTTTTTTCAAGATATCAAAAAAGAGGATGCATTTGTCAGTTGCCTTTGAGATAAATCTGCTGAGCGCTGCGACTTGGCCATTCAAACTTTACACATCTTTGGGGTTAGAGGTGGATCGCATGTTGAGGAGAGCTTTAATCTTTTTTGGATTTGCTTCCATCCCCCTATTATTCACCATGAAGCCAAGAAATTTTCCCGACGTGACTCTGAATGTGCATTTAAGCGGGTTAAGCTTTATTTAGTACCTCCTTAGAATTTAGAACATCTTATCCAGGTCACGGACATGATTGGCAAGTTGTTTGGACTTGACCAATATGTCGTCTACATACACCTCTATCATCTGATCGATTTGTTCTCGAAATATCATATTTACTAATCACTGATATATCACTCCCGCATTTTTAAGCCCAAAGGGCATCACTTTGTAGCAGTATAATCCACAATCGATAATAAATGAGGTGTGCTTTTCATCCTGTGTAGCCATTAGGATTTGATTATAGCCTGAGTAGGCATCTATGAAGCTGAGGAGTTCATGCCCTGCTATAGCGTCCACTAGCTGGTCGATCCTTGGTAGCAGAAAGCTATGTTTTGAGCATGCCTTGTTAAGATCAGTGAAGTCAATGCAGGTCCTCCATTTTTTGTTTTTCTTTTTAACAAGGATAGGATTGGCCACCCAAGTGGGGTAATGTGCCTCTCGAATGAATTTATTAGCTAGAAGTTTGTCAACCCCTCTTTCAACGTGGCATATCATTCAGCAGTCATCGACCTTCTCTTTTGGCAAATCAATTTGTACTAGGGGTTGATATTGAGCCTATGCGACATAACCCCGGGGTCGATACCCGCCATGTCTTCATGGTTCTAGGTGAAGATGTCTAGGTTTGCTTTGAGAAATGTGGCCAACTGCATCTTCATATCGGGTGGCAAGTTCTTTCCTAACTTAAGGCACCTTTCTACATCTGCTTCGCTAATTAGCACATCTTTGAGTTCTTCAACGGGACCAGTAGCTCGATTGCAGTCCACTTCACAATGGCCGAGGTTATGACTAACCCTTTTCTGCTTATGGCTCAAGGTTATCCTTTGGATACTACATATACCTTTTTCCTTGGATCTCGAGTCTGACTGCCTTTTCATAGCAATGCTAGGCCATGTGCTGCTCTCCCCACATATCTAACTCCGTTTGGGGTAGGTAATTTAATGATCAATGTCTTGGTCGATGCGACCATGTTGAGGTCATTCATAGTGGGTCACCCCAACACTATATTATAAGTTGAGGGGCAGTTTATAATCAAGAAATCGACCATAATAGTTGCCTAATAGTCTAGATCCCCTAGAGTGAGTGGGAGCTTAATCTGTCCCATCAGAAGTACTCCATCCCTTGTGAAACCATAGAGTGGCTCGGCAGAAGGATTTAGCTGGTTTGTATTTATGCCCATCTAGTTGAAACATCCTTTGAACATGACATTGACAGAACTCCCAGTGTTGATCATTATTTGTCTCACCTCGGCATTACCGATTTTGGCCCGAATGACGATTGTATCATTGTAAGGATAATGGATCCCTTGCGTATCTTCATCTATAAACATGATGCTATCTGAGGCTATTTTGGCCTTCTTAATGAGTCTCTTATGCTCTACATGGCTTATAAGAAGAACATGATCGGCTTCTCATATATAACAATCATGCGACCTATTTGACATGCTCACGATGTGTGTACCACCATGGATGGTGAAAATGGTCCTCACGGAGGGATTTGCTTCAAGCTCAAGGGCCAGCTACTACTGACATTACGCCAATGGCTAAGGATGCAAGGGTTGCTACCCCGAGGGTCTGACCACATAGTCTCTCAGATGGTCCCTCTTAATGAAGTCCTCAATGGTGTCCTTAAGCGCCCAGCAATCTAAGGTGTTGTGTCTGGCTTTACTATGGTAGGCACAAAACTTATCACAGTTTCTTTGATCGAAGTGGATTCTTAAAGTTTTGGGCCAGCTAAAATCTTCATTATTTCTTTCGATCGCATAGATCCTATCAGGAGTGTTTGACAGGATGGTATAATTATTGTAATGGCCAAGATACTGGGGTCACTCACTCTCGGCCCTTTTTGTAGCTTGCTCTTTAAAGCTATACTTCTATCCTTCCTTGCTGTTCCTACCATCAGTCCTCTTCTTACCCCGATTAGAGGTATTCATTTCTTCCTTTCAATTGGACATCTTAGAACTGAAGGTTTCTTCCCATTGAATTTTCTTGGTAGCCTATTTGTAGAACTCACCCAAACTCTTCATTGGAGATTTATATATATCCTTATATAGTTTCCCATCTTTATGGAAACTAACAGAGATCGCTATGAGGATGTTTTCATCGGATAGATTTTCTACATTGCTAACCTCTTATCGAGACTGGGTGATATAATCCTTGAGTGACTCATCCTTCCATTGAAAGATCGTTATTAGATGGCTGCACGGGGCAAGCTGTCTCCTTAATGCCTTATATTGGTTGAGTAATTTCTCCTGGCATTCCTTCTAACTTCAAATGCTGCGAGCCAAGAGACTCTTAAACCATGTTCGTGGCATTTCTCTAAGAGTGGCAGGGAAGACTTGGCATTTCACAAGTGGGTTAGAAGTCTGCAAGTCCATCTAGACATTAAAAGTATCTAGGTGACTATATGGATTGCTATCCCCATTGTATTATGCGATACTTAGGACCTTAAACCTTTGAGGAAGGGGTTTTATCTCAATTTCTCTGGAAAGGGGAGTCCTCTCTCCATGAGAGCCTTGACTACTCTAAGCCACGAATCTTTTCTCCAATTGCTTCATTCTTCGGAGTAGCTCTTTGATCACCGGGTCCCATACCTCGAACCGGTTATTGGTCAATCATTAATTCTTATCTTCTTCCTTATCGGGAGAATAGTGATCTAAGGTTTTGTGCTTATCACTATGTTCATGGCTTAATGAATATCGATTCGACCTCCATTCATGGCTAGTCTCATTTGAGCCCTCACCTTGGCATGAGCTTTCACCTTGCTTACCCTTTTTCTTATCTTTGTGAGCTCAGTGGACGTCTGACCTTGGCCGTGAATTGGATGAGTGAATCAAACTAGCTCACTGTCATTTGAATCTAATCTACTCTTCACACTGAGGCCCTGGCCACTGGTGCCCATCTTCAGGTGCAATAACTTCAGCTTGTCTTGGCGCACCTTAAGTCTGCACTTGTGCCAATATCCTGACCATGTCAACCAACTCCTTCATGGTATTCTCAAGTGCTTCTTAGCATCAGTCAAGTGTTTCTTAGTGTTGGTATCATATCTAGGCCCCATCCATTTTAGGGATGCAGGGCTGATGTGGAGTGAAAGATGCCATACCAATGGTGGCACTTGCTGTAGGAGTAGTTGCATCCCGTTATTGTTGTATCTAACCTTTAGGTTAACCTGTGGTGATCTTTGTACTTTTGGTAGCTTTTCCTCTCACCATGGTAGTTAGACCAAGTTATGAAGAGCAAGGAAAACGCAGTGGAGGCCCTCATTCTAGCCCCAAAATGTTAATATCAAAATCTAGTCAACAGGTTTGAGTCCAACTTTCCCCCAAACTGCAAGCCTGAAAATGTTGATACGTAAAAATGTAAAGAGGTCAAGAAGAAAAGGAAATAGCAAACACCAGAAGCTTTTATCGTGATTCAGTTAAAGCCAAATCAGCCCCTACATCCACGGCATTCTTGTATTAACTTGTAATGTTGATTCTCTTAGTTTTGCTTAATTAGATTACAATACCAGGGCTTTCTCACTGTGAAAATGTGTTAGCCTTAGAGTGAATTTTTAAAGAAAAATTGTTTGATCAAAATACTCTAAGCTATACGTTAATTTTAATGTTGAAAAACAAATTTTAGAAAAATAAATTTTAAACATTTATCATTTGCTATAAGTTGC
>JANHAO010020242.1:0-12914 GCA_026873985.1 Saraca asoca | reverse complement strand
AAATGCAATCAGCATCCAACTTTCTGTCATTTCATAGATTTTCCCCACAACATAGGAGTTTCCTCACCACCCTAAACTCTTTTAGCATTCCTCAAACATTAGAAGAGGCACTCAAAGATAAGAATTGGGGTACAATCCGTGAGAGAAGAAATGAATGCACTAAAGAAAGAATAAAACCTGGAATACAGTAGGTGTAAGTCAGTGTATAGTTTGAAGCACAGGGCTAAAGGGTCCTTAGAAAGATACAAAGCCAGGGTGTTTGCAAAGGGGCACACTCAAACTTAGTACATTATCAAGAAGCCTTTGCCCTTGTAGCAAAAGTGAATATAATGTGTGCATTGTTGCCCTTAGTTGCTGATTTTGTTTGGTATTTAGAGCAATGACACTTACAATGCTTTCTAGCATGGTGGCATAGAAAAAGACGCGTTGATTGAACCCTCCCTTGCATTTGATCAGAATTTAAGTGCCAATGAAGTATGCAGGTAGTAGAAAGCATTATATGGCTTTAAGTAGTCCCTAGAGCATGGTCTGAGAGATTTAAAAAACTATGTAAGCAATAGGGTATAAACAGAGTCAAGGGAATCATCCTCTCTTTATAAGACATTCAGCCAAGGGGGAAGGAGGAAGTGATACATATGGATGGCATTATTATAACCAGCAATGACCCAAAAGAAAGAGACTCCCACCAAAGAAGCTTAGCAAAAGTTTAAAATTAAGGATATTGGAAGATTTAAGTATTTCTTGGGCATTGAATGAGCATACTCCAAAAAAGGTATTTTATCTCTCAACAAAAGATATGTTGGAAATCGGCACATTTGGTTGCAAGATAGCCAGCACATCTATTTAACCAAATCATAAGCTGGATGAAAGTGTTGCAGATAGTGGAAGATATCAAAGTTTGGTTGAAATTTTGATTTATCAATCCCATACCGGGACAATATAGCTTCTACGGTGAGTGTTGTGCTTGTTCTATAGGCAATCCACATCAAGTTATTTCACTTCCCTTGAAGGTAATCTATAACATGAAGGGTAAGAAACTATGAAATGCCAATTATTCCAAAAAGCTTAAGCTATTAGGAGAAGGTCCAAGGAATGGCTTTATTATAACTCTAATGCGCCCCTTACATGATAGCCCATTGGGGTTTAAGTGTGGACAAAGCACAGGCCAATCTTACCATGTGCCGAAATTTTAAATTTTAATTTGAAGAGCAGAAGCGGCAAGAATTGAACCTTGGCCTTTCAGTCTTAAGAGGCTCTAATACCATATCAAGTGCCAACTGTTCCCGAAAGTTCAAGCCATTAGTAAAAGGCCCAGGAATGGTTATTTTATACCTCTAATAGAAACAAACTGTGTTACAAGATCAAGTGCTAAGACTGAATTTAGAGCTATGGCACTTGGTTTGTAAACTTTTATGGATCAAGATGATTCTCAATGATCTTAAAGTAAGAAGGGAAGGACTCATGAAACTCTACTATGACAATAAATCTGCTATCAACATCCCACATAATCCAAAAGAACATGATCGCACCAAACATATCGAAGTGGATAGGCACTTCATAAAGGAAAAGTTAGATAGTGGCCTAATCAACACTCCTTACATGCCATCAAGTGATCAACTAGCGGATGCCGTGGCCAAGGGTCTGTCTACTTTGTGATTTCAAGAGATTATGGGCAAGCTGGGAATGGAAAACATCTATTCACCAGCTTGAAGGGGGCATAAAAAATTCTAAAATATTTTTTTTTATCAGCTACCAGCTAGGAAATCTGTATAGATCATGATTCTTTTCATTTTATTATTTAGAATGGTTGACCACTGGCTAATCTAATACCTAGTCTAATAAGGAATAGATAGATAATTACTAAATAATCTAAAATAGATAACTACCTATTTTATTACATAATTCTACACTCCTCCTCAAGTTGGAGCATAGATGTCATATGCACCAAGCTTGTTACTAATATAATCAACCTTTGGACCTTGGAGAGATTTGGTAAAGATGTTTGCCAGTTGATCATTAGAATTGGTGAAGGAAGTCACAATGTCCCCTAACAAAACCTTTTCTCAAACAAAATAACAATCAATCCCTATATGCTTGGTTCTTTCATGAAAAGTCTAATTGGATGCAATGTGCGAAGCTGCTTGATTATCACAGATGAGTTCCACAGGTCCTGTCTCACAAAACTATGCAATATTTGGATAGACTTCTTAAATTGATTTTTAAGCTCAAAACAAAAGGATGCAAAAATAGAAAATAATTTTGAACAATCTTTCATTAAATATAACCATGTGTATCTTGAATAATCATCAATAAAAGTAACAAAATAATGAAAACCTAAGGACAAAGTGACTCATCTTAAACCCCAAACCTACCAATAACTTTTCTTTCTTTTTTTGGCATACCAACTACATGTAGTGAAAAATTGAATGGCAACAATTACCCTTCATGGGTTAACTGTGCCGAACTCTAGTTCATGGCCAACGGAGTCAATGATCACTTGACCATAGACTAGTTCTCATGGCCAAGGGGGGGCCGTGGTAATACAGGTGATTGTAGTATTGGAGACCGCAGCGGTAATTGTCTTTATTGTACCCACTGCAAGAAGCCTAGGCACACACAGGATCTTTGTTACTTTCTCCATGGATTCCCTGAGAAAGGGAATTAATTTACAAATGTTGCACAATTTGAAAATGAGGCGAACAATCAAAATACTCAACCTAATGTATTATTGGACTCGAAGTACAAACAATTTCTTCAATTAAGGCCTTCCAGCAAGCTCAATCATCAACAGCTACTGCTTCCACCGGTAATTCAGCAACTTGTCTATCACAAACACATGATTCATGGATCCTAGACTGTAGAGCATCAGATCACATAGCTAATAACTGACCACTTTTCAACCATATAATGCCTAATGTCTCTTCTCATACAATTACTTTAGCAAATGGCTCCAAAACCATTGCTAAAAGCATAGGTCAAGCTAAACCAAAGTCATCAACTCCTCTTAAAGTTGTTCTCTTTGTCTCTGATTCTTGTTTTAATCTTATTTTCATTAGTCAACTTACGCATTCTTTAAATTGTTCAGTTACCTTTACTAGTGATTCTTTTCGTCCACAAGATCAATTACGGGACAGACGATTGGCATAGGAAGTGAATCTCGTGGATTATATTATCTTCATCTGACAACTTTAGTAACATGTCTTGCATCCGAATCTCCTAAATTGCTTCACCAACGCCTTGGTCATCCAAGTCTTTCTAAGTTTCAAAATACTCATCCACAATTTTCTAGTTTACAGTTTTTAAATTGTGAGTGGTGTCAACTTTATAAACATGTTCGTTCATCTTTTCCGAAAATAATCAACAATATGTCCGAGTCTTCATTTTCCATTGTCCATTTTGATGTTTGGGGTCCAAGTGGAGTCACTTCATCCTAAGGTTTTCATTATTTTGTTACTTCTATTGATGATTATTCAAGATACACTTAGTATTAGTATTTTCTATTTTCGCATCCTTTTGTTTTGAGATTAAAAACCAATTTAACAAGTCTATCCAAGTATTGCGTAGTGATAATGCTAGAGAATATTTCTCAACTAAATTTTCTTATCGATCCTCTCTTGGTATGTTACAACAATCTACTTACCCTCATAACCCCTCAACAAAATGGAATTGTTGAACATAAAAATCGCCATTTAATTCAGATAGCATGCACCCTCATGCTACATGATAATGTTCTTATTCGGTTTTGGGGTGATGTTCTCACTGCTTTTTATCTCATTAATTGCATGCCATCTTCTGTTTTAAAAAATCAAGTGCCTCATGATATCTTGTACCTTAATGAAACCCTTTATCCTATTTCCCTTCGTGTCTTCGATTGTATTTGTTTTGTTCATGATCTTTCTCCAAGTCCCAACAAAATGTCTGCTACAACTATCAAATGCGTGTCTTCTTAGGGTATTCTTGTCTTAAAAAGGGAAACAAATGCTATTCGCCAACATTGAATCATTTCTATGTCTCAGCAGATGTTACCTTCTTTGAAACATCTCCATATTTCACAACATCCATTGAGTCCTCCATAGTCTCTGAAGTTCTACCCAACCCTCAATTGGACTCTCTAGAGTCACCAATTTCTCAATTCCAAGATCAACAGCCTCTACTTCTCACTTACCATCGACGTCCTCGCATGGTAGACACTGAAGAAGCTCCTACTAAAATACCAAATGATTCACCTTCTGTCCAAACGATTGCACCAGCCCCATATCCTCCTGATAGCATTCCCATTGCCCTTCGTAAAGGTAATTGTTCCACTCATAACCCTCATCCATTTACAATTTATTAAGTTATCATTGCTTATTACCAACCTACTCTAGTTGAGGAGGCTCTCATTCGGGTTGGCATCAGGTTATGATTGATGAAATGATTGCTCTAGACTCCAATGTAACATGGGACCTTGTTCCTTTACCTCCTACTAAGACACCTATAGGATCTCGATGGGTTTACATAGTGAAAGTTGGCCCCAATGGCAAAGTTGATCATTTGAAGGCCCGTCATGTAGTTAAAGGCTACACCCAAACTTTTGGAGTTGACTATACATATACTTTCTCTCTTGTAGCTAAGATTGCCTCCGTAAGCCTACTTATCTCCATGGTTGCTATCCGCAACTAGCCCTTTCATAAGTTAGATATCAAAAATGCCTTTCTTCATGATGATAAACAAGAAGTGTATATGGAGCAACCTCCTGGGTTTGTTGCTTAGGGGAGTCCAAACTAGTTTGTTGCCTAAACAAGGCCTTATATGGATTGAAACAATCACCTTGGGCTTGGTTTGGAAAATTTACTCAAGTTGTTCAAGCATTTGGAACGATTCAAAGCAAAGCTGACCACTCGGTATTTTATCAACACTCTCTAACTAATCTCTGCATATTTTTAATGGTGTATGTGGATGATATAGCCATCACTGGAAATGATCATGTTGGCATAGATTGGTTGAGGTAGCACCTATTTCAACACTTCTAAACAAAAGATTTGGGTAAGTTGCGGTATTTTCTTGGGATTGAGATAGCCCAATCAAAAGATGGGATCGTTATTAGTCAAACTTAGACATCTTCAAGGAGACATGGACGATAAACTGTAAACTTGTAAATTCTCCAATGGATCTTAATGCTAAGCTTCTACCAGACTAGGGGGAGTTATACTCAGATTTAGAAAGATATCGTAAACTAGTTGGAAAATTGAACTACCTCAGTCACTACACCTGACATTTCCTTTCTGGTGAATGCTGTTAATCAATTTTTGAGTTCTTGTCATGACTACTAGGAAGTAGTGATTCAAGTAGTCAAATACATCAAGAAGGCACCTAGGAAAGGATTGTTATATGAAAACAAAGGAAGTACTGAAATTGTTGGGCACACAAATTCTGATTGGGCAATTATCACCAGTTGATAGACGTTCCACCTCAGGATACTATGTCTCGTGGGGGAGTAAAATGCAAGCTATAATTGCAAGGTCGAACATAGAGGCCGGATATCATGATATGGCTCTAACTACTTGTGAATTGGTATGACTGAAGCAACTAGTCCAAGAGCTACAGTTTTGTGAGATGGAACCCACAAAACTCATTTGTAATAATCAAGTAGCATTGCACATTGCATCCAATCCAGTTTTTCATGAAAGAACCAAACATATACAGATTAATTATCATTTTCTTGGCTGTTTGAGATATTATCATTGTTTGATCTTGTAGCCTTTTTTTTGGTTTTGGGGGGGGGGGCTTAGTAACAGGTTCTGTGAGGTGAGTAAAGGTGGGAAAAACAGGTTCCGGCTGGTTTTGTGCTTCTGGTTTAGGTTCTGGCTTCCTTTTTTCTTTTTTTTTTTTAATTTATTTTTCTGACTATTCTGGCTTTAAGTTGGTGTTTGGATGGAATCAATTTGGTGGAGGGAAGAACAAATGATTCTACATAATATTAGGACTGATTTGTGGTGGCTGAGAGTCAAAAAAAATCGAGTAATTATTTGGGATTTCAGCAGAAGAGTAGAGTACGATGGTTTGTGATTGTTGATTGATGGTGAAAGGTTGAAAGGAACAAAAGTAGAATAGAGAGACGAGGTAGTTTTGCATAGGTCAGAAAACAGAAGAACTGGAGCCCTAAAAAGGGGAGGCCGTCAATGTGAGGGCTCTATAACAACTTGAAATAAGAGATTTTGTGAATGACTTGGGAGAAACCTCAGCCAGAAAACTTCTATTTATACTAAAAGATATAAAACAAATAAAACTCTAATACATAGTCTAATAAGGAATACATATAGATAATTACTAAATAATCTAAAACAGATAGCCACCTATTTCATTTACATATCTCTACAATTAAGAGATCCCAGTCTATTAGGAATAATTTGCCAAATCAAATCCCTATGATTAGCCTTTCCTTTTGTGCATAAATAGAGATATGCACTAATCATACAGTGATGATGAAAGAATTTCTCCTTTTCCACACTTTCATGTTTTTTCTTTTGAGGATTGCTCATACTCTTTTCATGTACTCTTGTTCCATTTTTTTTATGATATTCTTTTTCTAAAAAAAAAAAAAAGGAATAAGAGTACATGAGGAGAGAGTGAGCAATCGTCGAAAACAAAAAACATGTAAGTTTAAAATTTACATGAATATATAACCAAAAAAAAAAAAAAAAACCTCAATCAAAGTTCTAAAACAGATTCCCAATCCCTTTGCAAATCAATTACACTTATCCATCCAAACAAGCCATGGGCTTTAAGCCAAACCGAAGCAACAAACATAATCTTATCCCACATCAAGAACATAGGTTGACATTGCTATTTAAAAACACCAAAACCAAGCCCAAATCTTCAAGATTAACCATCCAATACATGCCTAACCCCTCTCTCTTCCACTATACATGATAAAATGATATATAGGCTTTAGGTACATCTGCATGTAGCATATAGAAAAGTTTAGCAGCTGTACCAAGACATACTACTACAACAACCGAGCCTTATCGGCTTATCACAATGATAGAATTCTGGTTGATAAAAATTGTTGACAATTAGCTGATTTGTCGGATTTGTGATTTGTTACCAAGGCTTGATGGGTGGAAATGTAATCAACAATACATGCTTTACTATTTAGGAAAGTATTAAAGGTTTACTTGTAGTGCACCAGAAATAAAGGGCATTAGAGTCTGTCTCTCAGAGCATCTGGATAAATAGACGATTATGGCCAAGTGTTGTGTAATCTTGCTGTCATATTTTATTTTATAGTATATCAGTGTTCTCTCCTACCTTGCTCTCTAATCTCTCTCTTTCTAACCCTTTTCTCTAAGTCTCCCCCCTTTTCAAAACACTAATCTCAAGAAAAATGATAAGTAACATCTCACAACACTATAAGTTTCGTTGGTGTTCTAAGTTAGAAGTTACACAACTAACATGAATAACTATTCAAGCTGTAATCATAGAGTCAGACAATCAGTAAGACAAAATAACAGACATATATTAGCATCTGAAACTGGAATACCTGAACATGAGAAACATAGGACAAGCCAGCAGCTTCAATGGTTAAAAGAAGGCCATGCATAGACCATATCTGAAGATTAGCTACAGAACTTTTAGCCAACGAAGAGATAGAGCTCACTGTAGCAGGTACTAAAGTTGACAATGCAATCCCCCCTGCACTGCAATGAAGATATATAAAATGTAAAAAATATAGGAAAAAAAAGGAACATTCTAGAATAGCATAAATTGAGTGTTATATAGATATTAACTGAACCAGTAGCCTTTTAATATAAAACCAAGAAAAAGTCATTTATGTTTGCCATAGTATTCAGATATTCTTAGTTCATGGTCTGAGGCTGCAATCGCACATTCACAAGAATAATGCAACAACAAAAAGTCCAACAACTATGTTCACATTATTGACTCAGCTTCAGTGCCAACTTAACCAATTTCTGATATGTCTACTTCCTTCAACTTATATTAACATGGATTTTGATAGTTCAATACTTCAACAAATTAAACTTCCCCTTTCCCACCACTTTTGCCAACATTACCATCTGGTTCCTTCTATTATGATCATAATCAAAAGCGACCAACTTAATTTTATAGCATTAGTACTCTCAAATTGACCAATTTTTGGACAAAGTAAAAGACAACAATTGAAAGATGATGACAATCATTAGAAGATAGAGAAAGAGTATATGACTGATAAGTCATTAGGTTATTTAGATAGACTATAATACTAGAAAGAAGTCAAAAGTTTAGATAAGTCATTAAGTTATTGAGTTTTATTAGAACTTTATCTCTTGTATAGCCTCTATATAAATAGATGAGTGGGGTTAAGTCTTTATGTAATTCAACTATCTTATTTCATTCAATAACATTTTCTCTCTAATTCTCTATAGGCTCTTTCTACCTTTTCCCTTTCCTAAACCCTAATTATTTTTTTTTTCAACAACAATCATTCACGTTTATATTATTATGCGCTGTCTGAAACAGAAGTATTCTTGAGAAGACTATTCTTGAGAAGACTATGGCATGGGTCACCTGTTAATTAATGATGAGAGAAATCTATGAAATTCCTCCCTATTTTCTGTTGTTTTCCCGCAGATAAAAATGAATGTGCTCGTTTTCATCTGTAATTTACTCTTAACTTCTAAGGCCATTATTTTTTCTTCTTTTATTTAGAACTTAATCAGCCATGTAAATAAAAATCTATAAAATTTATGCATCTCAGTTCCAATTACTTCACTATGATCTTTTCACAACTGCTGCAAGACTGCTTCTAAAATGTTAATAAACATACCAAGAAATTCCACTGATGGAGTTTGAGTTCTTTTGAGAACCATCGAAACAAGGGCTCTTACAATTTGTGGTCTTTTACACACTACATTCAAGCTTGTGGAACTTTTGTAATGTCAAATATTACGTTGTAAAAGACAATTGTTTGAAAAATAACAAAAAACGTAATACAATCAAATTAACAAGTCTAAGTGCTTTAAATGCTATTTGGCATTAAAAGATAAACAAGAAAAGAACAAATTGATCAATATATGTGCAAATCATAAACTGGATTTTCAATATATAACCTGCGATGAATGCAACCAAGTGCAAAAGCAATTGATCCAGAATAGTTTGAATCTGTTGCACCATTTAGATCATTAAGTAGGGATCTCATCTGCGTGGCACCATTAATGGCAAAAAAAATGATTAGAACAGTGAGACTAATTAGCAAGCCAGATAATTTACAAGCACTCTAATATATATCGCCACCCTTGAACCTTTGTCAATAAAGTAAGACAGATAAGTTTTCTATCAGGTGTCACAAGTACAACTTTAACAATAAGGGAAAAAATGTAGCATGAAATGAGACTGAGAAACTTACCATTCTTGCAGTGAAAATATCATTTCCAAGTCGAGCTAAATAACCAAGGCCTTCTGATGATGCTCTACGTTGTGATGCACAAATGTCTCCCACCACCAAAATACTCTTCATTCAAATTTCATCAACATAAAATAAATACCATTATAAATGTGTCAATAGACAATGATGGCAACAATCAGCCTCAAAACATAACTGAATTAACAAAAAAACAAATATTTTCGAAGATTTGCTACCTGAAAAATAGATTGTGCCAAGCCCAAAATTTCTTGTCCTAATGTTTGTGGTCTTAAAGAAAGCAAAGCCTAAAATGGAGAAAGATTAAATCATTTGACATCCAGACAAGATATTTTGATAAATACTAACAGAAGGATGAAGAGCACCTTGAAGCCTGCAAGTAAGCCAGCACAAATATTGGTGACACTGGCTGCATGCCAGTGTTGTTTTTTCCCAGTTTTCAGACACTGCTCAATGATTCCAAGAAGGGAGAGCATCCCACCACTATCCTGAGACACAAAATGTCAAGTTTTGTCAACAACATTAATAAGCTCTCCCTGGACTATATCAATTTGCTAAAGTCAAGCCCATTACTGTCACCAACTACCTGAAAAGCAAACATGATACCAAAGACGAGGAGCATCTGGTTCACCAAAGTTTTGCTTATTGTCTCAGGCTTCAAGGTTCCAATAAACTTGTCAGTGAAAAAGAAATCCATCCAAACAAATAAAAAAGAACTACAAGAAGACTGTCCACATTGCATAGAGGAAATCTAAAATGAGCAAGACAAATGTATTTTCATTTTTTTTATTGAAAAAGAAACTTTTATAGAAAAGAAACAGAGAACAAAAGTAGAGGACAAGGAATTCTCAAAAAGGGAAAGCCTATCAAAACAAAGCTGCTACCCAATTACCATGTGAACACAGAAGCACGGCAGAAGAAAAAAAAATATTTACTCTTATTTTTCTTAATTAGAAGAGACATACCAAATACATTACATAGGATTAGGTTATACAGGCTACACATTCCAGAAAAATATCTCCACATCCCTAGGGACTAAACAACTATCATTCCTTAAAAATAGGAACGTAACAAATACAATCTCTAAAATATCTAAATAAATCTTTCTATTTTCCACACCCCCCCCTTAAGTTGGTGCATAGATATTGATCAAACCTAATGTCACGGTCCGGCAACTCTCTAGCTAAAACCGTGCAGCGCATGTTGCCACTTTTGGCCAACATGCCAGCCTTCGCATAAACTTGAGCCACACTTAGACAGATATTCAGGGCATTGAGGATTTTGTCGCCCATACAATCAAAATCCAATGCACAATAGGTCCGCAAGCCAACATGAACATTGTAGTCAAAGCATTAGTGCATACCTAGCCTCAAAGAACGTACCACACAAGAAGCCTCTAGTGTACATCGAGAAGGGACTTTTAAAAATGGGGAGTGAGACAACTCCGTTTTATTAATTTATGCCTCATTACATAGTTTTGAGTGTGTAGGGAGAGCATCTCTAAGCTCCACACTCGATCCCTAGCTCGAGCCATAGTGCCCTACTGGTCACCAACTCGCCCCCCCTTAAAGAGCATTCTAAGTAAAATCCCTATCGACTGGACATACTTTTTCCCAATTGACATAAGGACTTTTTGCCTAGCTCCTAAGGGTTCTAACGCGCCATCTCATATGGACGTGAAGATAAAAATGCAAGGATCGCAACGACGTACTTTCCTACTCGTACTAGACAAACGATCCATGCCAAAAAGACACAAATACCCCCAAAACAAGAAAAATTCGGAAAAATAATCTACAAGTGCATTTGCTCCCAAATTCACGCCACATGATCTCCTCTTCATGCTTGATTTTTGTGCCAAGTTTCGTCCGAATCCGAGCACATCCACTTGCCAAATCTGGTTCACACTGCCAGCTTGTGACACCCAACTTGTCATTGAAAAATTCAAACTTTGGTCTGAAATGACCTTTAGTTAGCACATCAGCTGTTTGCTGTTTTTAAGTAATAAATGGCATGCAAATAATTCCATTTTCCAGCTTTTCCTTAATGAAGTGCTTGTCAATTTCAATATGTTTAGTACAATCATGCTGGACAGGATTGTTTGCAATGCTTATGGCTGATTTATTATCACAAAACAGCCTCAGCAGCGCCTTGACATCTAGCTTCAGCTCCTCAAATACTCTTTGTATCCACAACACCTCACATACTCTATTTGCCATGACTCTAAACTCAACTTCTGTACTACTTAGTGCAACCACATTCTGCTTTTTGCTTTCCCGAGTAACAAGATTTCCCCATAGGTAAGTACGGTAACTAGATGTTGATCTCCAATCAGAGATTAAACCTACTCAGTCTGCATTTGTGAATACTTCTACACCTCTTTGACCACCCTTTTTGAATAGTAAGCCTGTACCAGGAGAACTCTTCAAAAACCTTAGGATCTTATATACTACCTCTAGATGTTCTTCATATGGTGAATGCATGAACTAACTCACATCGCTAACAGCAAATGCGATATCCAACCTTGTATGGGACAGGTAA
Source organism: Saraca asoca (assembly GCA_026873985.1). NCBI lineage: Eukaryota > Viridiplantae > Streptophyta > Magnoliopsida > Fabales > Fabaceae > Saraca > Saraca asoca. The sequence goes on along the minus strand of JANHAO010020242.1, from coordinate 976 downwards.
ATAAGCTTTCCTACAAGACATTGATATCGACTCTTATCAACAAGAACACCATCTGAGACCTCTCCTAACTTCTGATTAGGATCCATGGGTGTATCACTTGGTTTGTAGCCACTCATCCCTGTCTCTTCTAAAAGGTCTAGGACATACTTCCTTTGCAACATAGAAATCCCTCTCTTCGATCTAGCCACCTCCATACCTAGGAAATAGCGCAAAGGGCCCAAATCCTTAATTTCAAACTCCAATGCAAGACATCTCTTCAACCTGCTCATATCATCACCATCACTTCCTATGAGTATTATACCATCCACATACACAATCAAAACTGCTACTTTTCCACACTCTATATGTTTTTCAAACATTGTATGGTCAGATTGCCCTTGACTATATCCTTCTCTACTCACAAACCAGGTAAATCTCTCCAACCAAGCACGTGGAGACTGTTTTAGTCCACAAAGGGACTTTTTCAACTTACAAACCTTTCCTCTAAATTTTTCTTCAAAACCAGGAGGTGCATCCATATAGACTTCTACTTCCAACTCTCCATTGAGAAAAGCATTTATAACATCAAGTTGATGCAAAGGCCACTCTAGATTTATGACTAGTGAGAGTAGTACCTAAATAGTATTCAATTTTGCCACTGGGGCAAATGTCTCCTGCTAATCAACTCCAAAGGTTTGTGTGAACCCTTTTGCCACTAGTCTTGCTTTATACCATTCCAAGGACCCATCTGAGTTGAACTTTATTGTAAACAACCACTTGCAACCAACTACGAATTTGCATTTAGGTAGATGTACTACCTTCCATGTCCCATTTTTCTCCAATGCCTCCATCTCCTCATGAACAGCCTTCTTCCATTTAGGAACCTTTAGTGCTTCCCATATAGACTTGGGTATTTCCACACTTGACAAATGTGAGATAAAGGCAGAATAAGATGATGACAGGTTTTTGTATGACACAAAATTTGAAAGGGGATGTT
>JANHAO010020241.1:0-12915 GCA_026873985.1 Saraca asoca | reverse complement strand
TAGTTTAATTCTCTCTTGTATTTCTTTAATTGAAACCTCTACACAAAGGGAAATCTGGGAGAGGGGTTCGGCCAACTGAGGGTTTATCTTCTGAAAAATTTTTGAAATTTTCCCTCCTCAGCTGAGCCCGTTCTTACAAAAAGGCCCAATAATTTGCATCTATGGTATTAAAAAAGTTACTCCCCTTACCCTTTAGAAGAACCTTTAGAGGGACTCTTGCCCTTTTTCGAGAATAACGTCTTCGCACTATTGAGTAGGGGCATGAGCCAATTGGTAGATAAGGAATTATTAGCAACATTAGCTACCTACAGTACTGACTCGAGCTAGACAATCGATGCCACAATAGGCTTCTGCTTGGCATGAGCTCAAGCATTAGTTTCCGCTAGTCACTTAGAGTCTATCTTTAAGTGGGAAATTTTTGTTATTTCTTTGTTCAACTAGCAGTCTAAAAGCAAAGGCCAAGCAACAATTAGTAAAGGCAAAATAAATAGCCAAAGCCAAAGTAAAAATACGATATCTTTGGTGTGATCTAGGAAAAGATAAACAGGCTGAGAAACAAACCCACCGACGAAAAATCACCATTGTTGACGCATTTTGAAGAAAATAAAGAAGAAACAGAAAGCTAAGAAGTAAAGGCAGAAGTAATGCAAAAAATTTACCTACAAGAAAAGCAATGAAGTAGCTAGAAACCATGGGAAGCACTGGAAAAGATGATGAAGTGTGGCAACAAGTTTGGATTTTTTGGAAGCAAAGTGTGGAATGGGCACAAAATGGCTTGAATAGGTTTTTATAAAGAGTAGGGAGAGACCCAACTACTGGGATAGATGGAGATGAACGATTTAAATGGTAATTCTTGCCATGACATGACCTTTACAGGTCCCATGACCCCTCGAGAAGACAAGGTTCATTATTGCTGGTACAGGTAACAACTGGCCTAAGGAAATGAAAGGTCTCTGGGCAAGCCAACCATTACACCTGCAAAGGGGGAAGAAGGGCAAATGACATAGCCCAAAGTAGTCACTAGTCTCCAGTTGATCGACCAACCAAGACCAGTTGAAAAAATGGCTACAAGGAGTATTAGGTCCAAATCGGTTGACCTTATTCATCTGGTCAATCGACTTACTCATAGAACTTGGCCAAATAAAAACCTAGTGAATTAACCACCCAATCAACATATGATTAAAGGTGTAACCCAACCATGCATAAACAATGTGACTGCAGCAATTGCCCAACGGGAATCTTGCCAATGCCACCAATACACTGAAGACACGTGGTCACATATCATTCATTAAAAAACACGACAATTGACACGCTCGACACCGATTTATACCAACAAGTATCTCATCCTCAAAGCATCTTAACTATACTTAGTAAAATTTTGCTTGTATATTGATTTGACCATTGGAGCGTGCTCGATAGACCACTTTTGTCGTGTGCTACTGACTTTGCTATGCCCACAAGTTGCTTCCCAACCGTTTCTCACTCTGTTAGTCAGCTTCACTTAGAAGGAAAATTTCAAATGTCATGCCCAAACTTAGAACATCTTACATAAACATGTAGAAACAATGAATACTTCAAAAAATAGTTTGTAGTACTTTCATATATTTCAGGAAAAATGAATAGAATTTTTTTTATCTTTGGAATACTAGTTTAGGATAAACATCAAACATTTAGGACCACACCTAAATATAACATTTCTAATCTAAAAATAAAAGTATTAGACTGTATACTTCAAAATACACAAGTCATCTAACCACACGTCAGCACATATATACATACAAGCATATCTTAAGCCAACTACCAAAAGTATTTGTAAGATCACATTTTTGATCTCCACAGAAAGTGACCTATCCAATCAGAAAGCAAGCTTGGTTCCAAGAGGTTGATGAGTGACGCTCGGGATAGTCTTAAGCTTTGAAAAAAAAAAAAAACATGAAAGAGGAGAGAATGAATTATAAAAACTTAGTAAATAAATAATCTATTAAGACTCACAATCTGAAGTGTAATCTATTTAAAATTAAGGAAAAGGAAACATTAACTTTTCCAAAAATATCCTAAGTAACATAAATTTATAAAATGAAAGGTTATGGAAAAAAATTTGACTCAAAAGAAAAAAAAAAAACTATTAGCATACTATTGTAAATTTGAATCTCAAACTTTCAAATATAATTTTTTTTCTTAAACTAATTTGATAATGATAATCATATAGTCCAATCTCATTGTACATGAAACAACAACTTTATACGAAAAATCAAAATCTTAAGAAAACTTATACAATTAATAATGTAATAGTTCAAAGTAATCACACAAAAGAAACAATCATCATCCAATGAGATTTTTCTTAAACACAAGAAGATATAGATGTATTTAATGCATTAGGATTTAAAAGGTGATATCTAAGTCACAATATGACTCGCAACACTTTGTTTCCAGTGTTATATCAAATGTCCCAAATAATCAACCAAAGTCCATATTATCACTCCATATAGTTGTCCTCTCATACTCTTGTAAAGCCCAGATTTGCATTTAGGATTTTCCAAGGAAAACTCCCAATAAACCAGATTATATCCAAGTAACTTGTGATTCAAATATAACTATTCAAACTTTCTTCAACTAAAAGGAAAATAACACAATTACTGATGTAATACTTTCTTAAATTAGTAAACTTGCAACAATTTGAATTCAAAATCTATTTCGACTCATCAAGATCATATACATAAGGAAAATATAAAATCAACACTTAGCCTTATAATTATTCATCATACGTCAATTAACATAATTTTACTAAACATAAACAGTTAAGGTTGAAAATAAGGCTACCTATTAATATAAAATGTGTGATATGTTGGAACAATTAAACAGTTCCATATTCTATCTCAATTCTGAGTATCTGAATGGTTATATTCTTCCAAAAAAGAAAAAAAAAAGGAGACATTTAATAAGATTAAACGTTTTGACAAAATAGGAAAGTGATCATCTCTATTTATGCCCCTGTTTCAATTGTGATAGACATGTATGGAAAAAAAAATTAATTAGATGAATATGAAAGAGCATGTATTTGAATCTGATAATCAATTTGATGATGTTCTTTCATGAAGAAATATTTCATGAATGTAAAGGTCATATGATCAGTTATTTATTAACAAAGAAGTCATTAAACATAATCTAGTCGCAGGCATTGTGATAGTCTGTTCTTCATTGTCAATGTATGGAAAAAAAAATAAAAAATAGAAGTAGCGTTTGATTTCAATATTGCATATAATTGTGAAGGTCAATTGCAATACTTTATAACTATGCATGTTAAATTCAACTACCCCGCAATTGAAAGGGGTCACATATGTATATTCCTCTCCAAATATTAGCTTTAATTTTCTCAAAATTTAATTGAAATTATACTTGGCCTCCCACCAAAGTCTGATTCTCACCATTTTCATGCCTAGGAGGTTCTGCAAAAACTTGTCCTTGATCTCTCACATCTCTAAACATGGAAAAGAATGAGTTGAGGCCCTCAGAAGAAGCTCCCCCTAATATCCATAATAACAAAGAACTGAATGAATTCATGTTTCCCGGGTTTGAACCATTTTCTGCTTCAGGCTGTCCAGGAATCTGCACAGGGTTGGCCACCCTGTCCGGATTATTGTCCGACTGCCCTTGAGGTTCAGTAGCTTCAGTTTCATTTTCAGGTGTTGGTGGATTGAATCCAGACCTAGACCCTGCTCCGGAGGTCATATCTGTATTAGTTAAGCCCTGGTTCCTTGTGTTCAATCTTGTGATGTGAAATGTTGATGCAAGGATAGTAGATGAGGTGATGTGGAAATCTGGGTGCTGTTGAAGCTGTGACCACCGGTTTTGCATGAACCGTTGCAATGACGGTACCTAATAAACACAGCAGAAGCTATACGCAACTTAAAATGAAACAAAAGATAGAAATGGCACCAATAGGAAGAAATGGAAACTGGCTGAATCAGTCTGAGCCATGTTGCTCAAATAACTATTCAATGAGCACAACTTCAATACTAAGAAACTAGATGCCATAGTAAAAGTGATTTGTTCAAGATAGGAATAATATTACCCCACTTCAAATGAAAAACACAGAGCATCCAAGGATTAGCAAGAATTACTGTGATATAAATAGAAAATTGGGTTCGGTACAAATGGCAATTCTAAAGTGGAAAAAGTATTTTCTTCATAATTCCAGAATTATCATTTGCAAAATAAACATCCAGAGCATAATTCAAGGCTAAAGCAGAGGCAAATTGACACACCTTACTTCTTAGTTTGCAAGATATAAAATGACATGGCAATGCTGAAATTCACCGTTAAGATTATATATTCTTTCTTTGAAAAAAAAGAAAGAAAATACCAATTTGTTTATTTGTCCACTTGCAATGATTTTAAATAAATAAGACAGCGAGCCATTATTTTTTTCACTCAAACCCAGAGTTTACGTGTCATGATTAGTACAAGCATCCAATAAAAAGGTGATAAGAGGGCAACAGATTAGGGCATTTTCTAAACAACATCATCCCAAAAAGGTGGGAAAAAGGGAATAAAAAGGGAAGTTATATCAAACTAATAGTCCTTACCTCAAAACGATTCCAAAAGTACAGAATAAGGTGCTGCATAAAAGCAGCAGTTGTAGAAAGAGCCAGATATGAAAAACCTGAAAAGTTTTTAGAAATAATTATTTAAACTAATATTAGTAAATTTCAACTGAACAAAAGCGGAATTAAAGGAAGTAGGATAACCATACCATAACCGTAAGAGAAGAAATATATGTGAAAGACCAGAAAATACAGCAGAAAAAAGCGAGGGAAGAACTTCATTGATATTGGTGTTCGGACACTGCAAGTTATGACAAGCCTAACCATATCAGAACCAAACACTAGCATGGCCACAAACTAAGAGTAAATTGCAAGGCAGATTACCAACGGCTATTAGACCTACAGTAGCTAAAATTACCATACAGACTAAAGCAATTTGATTCATTTACAGCTTAATGAACCATGATGCCCACAGATAACATTAAGGGCTGTTAACTTCAACACCAGAAAAACAATTCCAACTGATTATAAAGCACCAATTAACTGGTTTTTCAAGCAACACAGTCATCAGACATCGTGCCTCATGGCTGCACACTTAAACTGAAAACCATTTTTACAAGTTTTATAATGTTGAGAGAGAGAGAGAGAGAGATACCTAATAAGAGTAAATAGTTCACACATCCAGACAAGAACCAAGACCATGAAAGCAAGTAGCTGGTCATCATAAAACTCAAACAGGAAAAACAGAATTCCGATCATAATCTGCAAAACCCAACAAGCAATTTAACAGCCAAAATATCTATGACTATGAAAGGGCACAAATGATTGGAACACTTCAAACAGACACATGTTGATAAAAGTGAATCAATTAGGGTGAGTGCTTACTGGTACAAAGACTAGTGATTCAATCACATGTACAAAGATCAGCTGAAATATTGGAAGACGATGCTGGGCATGGTGTTGAAGCTGCACTGCATAGATTTCTAGAAGTAAAAACCCAATCCTATGTGCAGAAAAGAATTGCACAAACGATGAACTATGGCACCCTTAGATAAGATACACGGCTTGCTTCTTATAATTGGCACACAGGATCCTGAATTAGTGGATGAAGGACCTTTTAATTATACCTTCTATTAATAATATATAACATTTGCAGTCATCCCTACCCATTTAATAATTGCATGCTTTGTATCTAACTAGGAGACAAATTTTAATAAGAAACCGTGCAACTAATCCATGGACATGGGCTGATTAAAATTATAAAAGCAAACAGAAATTACAAAATTGGTTCTCACAAGAGGAAACTTCTGTACAAAGGAGTAATGCCCACCTGTAAACTTCAGCATGCGAGTCTGTGTCTCTCTCAGTGTAAACGACACTGACATTGTGGTAGTAAAGAACACAAAGAAGGACATCATAAGCACACCACACTTGGTTACAAGGTAGTCTGCATGGGCAAAATGATGAAAAGCATACATAAGATACAAATCAAGAGTAAAAATTCTCCCGTGTTACATGTCACAAGTCAAAAATTAATTTTCTACAATATCACCACAAAGTGCAATAAAATGTACAATGAAAGTAAACAAAGTTAAAAAGTAGAGGATTTGTAGACATAAATATCAATATTAGAAGATTCCCCAGGATAACCACTGTCTTTACAAAGACATTGCATATTTGCAGGTTGCAGAACTAAATTTTGATCTACAAGCGACTTTTCCCAAAATCTAAATGTGGATTGCCCATATAAAAGTGAATGCCTTAAATGGAAATTTACAGACTTCAACTCTTACACTCCTTCTCACTCAATCTGTTCCATAACTGGAAGGTCCCACCAGACCACCACGCAGCCATTTAACATCCTCTTTAATACCCTTAACTTAGCTACATTAATTTTATGGGTAAGTAACTCTGCCATAACCCTATATAGTACATATCATAAAGCTTAAAAGGTGTGTAGCACTTCTATGAAACTAAATCTTGAGTGTCAAAGTTATTAATTAAACTAAACTTCAGAAGAAATTCTACATTACTTCCAATGAAAGCCTAAATCTAGTATTAGTGTTATACAATTCCAAGATATGCAATTCTCATATTTTATACGCTTCAACATTTGACTCTTCTTCAGAAATATCTTAACATGGCAATGGTGGCAGTTAAAGATCTTTAGCACCCCGATTCCTTCCAAGTAAACCTAAACTCAGCAATTGAAGTTTTAGTATGAAGGCAAATTGATAAATTACAGTTGTGACCATTAAATATAATCTCTCTCTCTAAGAACAGAAGGATAAATCAACAAACCTCCAAATTTAGCAGGGCCTTCTGGAGGTTCTTGAGCATAACTAAGATTGTAGAATTCCTTTGTTTGATAATTAAAAAGATAACCTGCAACAAAGTGCCAAAACAATTTTAGCCCTAATCAAATTTTGTTATTCAAACTTACGACCAGAGAAAAGAATCATATCTGACTAATACTAAAATGCAACACGCCAACATCCCACCATTATTGACGGTTTATATCACAAATCTACAAATAAAAATGTCACGCTTCATAGTGTATAAATATCATTATTACGCTATTCAAACTAAATATGTTACTCCTATTCGAATATCATTATTACTCTATTCATGCAAATAAGTAGAATTCAGCCACACAACAAAGATGCTAAAAGAAAATAAAAACAGGGTGAAGTCCTCATATCACAGATCCTAAAAAGATGCCATTAAAAAATCTCTGAATAAAATGACATGATCATTTCCCTTTTGATTGTTCCTTGTGAACTAGAGTATACTATCATTCCTGTTAATGTCAAGAACCTAAACAGGAAAATGGAAATCCTTAACAGGACAAGTGCATGCCCTAGATGACCTAAAACATTAGCCTAAATTGTATACCAAATGTGTATATTTCCCAATTCTAGGCAGAGAACAAGGTAATTTACCTTGACCAGGAGAACTTAATAAACTATTTATTAAAATGGTATCATATCCAACAAATCTGTTGATGAGTAGTTGCTGCCACCTGGAAACAAGAAAGATATCGCATTAGAACAAACCATACAGCCTTCGAAGCACCACAAAAAAAAAATAATAAATACTGTATCACATTAATGAAATGCAGGAACAGAAATGTTTATCAGGATGTTATTTACAACAGCCAGTAACAAACCAACATAAAATTAGTTGTCACCGGAGATGAGCTAATCAAATCAGATTATCATACTAGCATGTTTAACTAAGTTAAAAAAACAAACCTGTTTCCAAAACAGAAGTGCCGAGCTGAAATGCTAATGTTCATAGTACGTATATTATGATGGGCCTTGGCACTTTCTGGCAACAAAAAGTACCCCTACAGAATAGTTTTACCCAATCAACTATAGAAAGGAACAAATTCTGAAAAAAAAAAAAAAAGACACAGAAGCCAACTTCAAGTAGCTTGAATATACTTTACAGAACCCACTTCACATGCTCCATACATGCAACCAACCTTTATAAATTTGAAAGATTTCATAAACTTGACACTGAATAAAATGAGAATGAAGAAGACAGCAATACCTTTTCCATAGTGTATAAATATGCTGGTTCAAATGCTTTGCTTTTCTTTTCAAGCCAGTGCACTGAAATTGAAAACAAAACTTACTGATCATCAAAACAAACATAATGGAACGCCAAAAAGAAAAAGGGGGTAGGAAGCATTTGTTCATTTATTTGCGATATCATCATAATGTGAAGGTAAACATATTGATTGCCTATCATAATCAGCAGTTCAATTGCTATAAGTATTTATCGGACATAAACGGCATCTACATTGGAAGATTAGTGGTTATGGAATGTTGGCCCTAATGCTGAAACATTTAATAAAGGAAATATAAAGATGATGGAGGCTGACAGATGGGTGATAAAATCATCGTAAAAACTTTCCACTCCAACACCGCTTAATTTCAAATTATTTTGTCAACATGAAAAATCTCTTCAAGGGTTTTCTTTCACTAATATATTCATACCTATGCAATTAAACCTCAATGTATATCTTTCATTACTGTTTCTATCATAGATACATTTCTAACGCAAATATTTACCTTTTTTAGTATTTGCAAACAACTTTTAGTCACTCTACACTACAGGACATATAGGATTTAAATTATAAGGCTAGCATATGTTTGCAACATGATGATATGTGTCAAACAAAAGTGAACAAAAGCAAATTTACCTGCATTAGAGTTAAGCTTGTCCAAATGAAGGATATGCATCCACTTTGGAATATCAAGATTTAGGTGTATACCTGTAATATTCTGCACTTGAAGATTCAAATTTGGATACATCTGATTAAACTTGCTTAGTGATTAATTTTTACAAACTAAATAGAAATTGATCAATTAAACTTGATTAGTGTACTAACTAGAAATCAATAAATTTAAGGTCCAAGATAGCTCCAAAAAAGCCTAATCCCTCCCAGTCTACTCACCCAGAAACTTCCAATTATCTGCACAGTGTGCCTCCAAACAAATGAGATACGCCTATACCACTTCTTGCCAAAGTGTATAATTGCTGCCTTCAATGTTTCTTTGGCTGATGAAGAAAAACTATTCCGTGCCTCCTCTTTGTCATTTATGACAGTATTTTCAACCATTAGCCTAGAGTTCCAACTACTTGTAGATGTTTCAGCTTGAGGCTCAAGAAGCTCCCTATCAGTCTTCCAATACTTGAACAACATGTTTACCCTCCCAGCATCTGAATTTATCCAATTCAACCAAAACTTTTTTGCAAAAAATGTCAACCCACCTCTATTTGCATCAGAAACCTCTATTTTGTCTGTTACAGTTTTTGTGTCAGGAGGTTCTATATCTACACTGTTCAATTCTGATTCATTATGTGACCACAGGCCAGCACTAGTTATCTACAACAGAGATTAAAAATAATGTCATATATATAGCATTCCATTCAAGTTCAACCAAAGACACATATGAGAATCAGAATAAAAACTTAAATACTTGCTAGAAATTTAAAGTGGATCACCAAAGCTATCAAACCAAAGACCTATAACATTATAAAGTGCAATAGGCACCAAAAAAAAAAAAAAATTAACAAATTTTGTTAAATTCCTTCAGTATCTAAATTCTTGCCATATTATAACATCAGAAAATTATCTATATATAGTTTAATTGATTGGGACAAACTGTTAAAAGCACAAAATACAAGGTAACATGTACCTTAATTTGGATAAGTTGGGCTCCTGTTGTCACAACTCCAGAGAGCTCGCTTGAACAGCCAGGCTTCAGGTAAAGTAGAACAACAATTGGACTTACAAGAAACCAAAGAACAAAATTGCAGTATCAAATGCATAAGTTGAGTCCTATCTCTGTTGTTACTTTGCAATTCCTTATGCACCATACAACCGACAAATGAATTATATCAGATATCCAGTCCATAGCATCTATTACTATTTGAAGGAATCATTGATTCCGAGTAATGTTACTCTAATGTTCAAAAATCATACTAGGTACTAACTGGTTTTCCTTTCATTTCTCTAATCAACGCATCCTAATACTTAATGACATGAATAAAATAAACGGAATTTTAGTATGGAAAAATTATTCAGTTCAAGGGTATTCAAGTATTGGAAGCCAAATAGCAGTTAATTCAGCATTGAAATCACAAAGGCATAACAAAATGGAGTAACTGCAAATAATTGAAAATTCAGAATTTGTAGAAGAACAAAAACTGAAATTAAGAGTTGGCAAGCATAGGTAGACACCTGCTGAACATAATTGGCGTGCATAACAACGAGAATACAGAACAAGATGATGGCTATAAACAGGAACAAATACTCCAAAGTAGCTCTCACTTTTGGCGTCAACATTTGGGAAAACCTCTCCTGCACACGGATAAAGGTCTGCTCTGGATCCATCGCGATGATAGAGGATAAATTTTTTCCTGAGAAAGTGATGGGAACTGGAATTTTTCGTCGTCGTCGTTCTTGAGAAAGGTTTTGGCCTCTTGAATAATGAGGAACAAATAAAGCAATAGAATTTTCCAGTCAGGTCACCTAGCATATCAAAACGATTTTGTCGTTTGAAAGGGTTAATAAAAATGGAAAAATATACTTTATTTATAATCTAATTTCAATTTACTTAAGTGTCCCAAAGACATAATATATGATTTGAACTACTAACATTTTAGGCAAGGGCTATTTCCAAATTTAATCATGTGACAAAATCTATTTAAACAAAAAAACTAATACAAATAAATAAAATATTAATAATACAAATTAAACATTACTTTTTGGTGGCACTTATATCATGAATAAGTAAATTAAAATTGATTCATATCATTAATGTGAAAATTAAAAATAATTGTTTAATAGCAAGATTTAAATGGGTAGCAAAAAGGTTTTAACTTCAAATCTTTCTACCATCGTTATAAATTGTAAGAAATATGTTAAAATCATGTTGAAATGAAATATTAGATTTTCTTAAAATTTTTCGAAACTTACAGCACTCGTGTTAAAATTATTTTGATTTATATTCGTTTATTTTTCCTTGATATTTTGAAATTTTGCTTGTATTATTCAAATAAATATTTAACTTACCAAGTATGGTTTAGTTAACAATATAATAATAATTAAATTGCTAGAATTATAATATAAAATCATTATGTAAGAGAATTTATAAATTTTAGGTTAAATTTCACTTTTTATCATTTAACTTTTACTTGAATTTCAATAATATTTATTTACTTTCATTTGAACCAATTTTATTTTCTAATTTTCAAAATAAATGGGATATTATATACTTTGAAAAATCAACTATTTTGATATGGTGAAATCCTATATGACTAAACAAAATATTAACTGAATTATGTCATTTTGTTTGAAGGAAAATCTTTTTATTTTAAAATAAAACTCTTGTATTTTCATATAAAAAACACTATATTCATATTTAGTTTGTCTACAATATCAAGGCTAGTTATTTCTTAATATGATTTGCAACTCAATGATACCTCCTTTAAAATAGCATTTCTCCTTATTCCTAGCGAGTTACTAACCTTGCCCATATGTCTTGGGTTTTCTCTAGATATTATGAACTTTCTATAAAGGTCACGAGTCTTTTCTGTATATGTGAAGTACACCATCCTCGATGTAAGTCAAGTGATATAAAGAAAATAATATAAATGTGAGAATTTTCTACAAGCGATTGATTAGTTTATTACTTTCAATCAGATAATATCTTTGCATACCTCACTTGTAGGGCAAATGAAAGTATTCATAAGAGAGTCCAAGATCCTTAGCTTCCAAAATAGGAATACCATTAGCCACAACAATCTACATCACATTTATAAACTTTAACTCACATTCAAGTACTAAACTCATTATTCATGGTTACCAAAACATGAGTTTCATTTATAACATTGAAATAATTCATTTACAATTCAACATTCAATTATACAACAGTGTATTAGGAATCTCTCCACTGAGTAAATTAAAACTCTTTTAAAACTAATAGAATTAATATTTGAAATCAATAAAATTCTTACAATCTCCTACTTGGTTTCAAAACACAATGAATATATTTCTTAAGGCCACGATAATGAACATTATCTCAAATTTTCTAGTGTAAATTTATATAGTTAACTTGGTCGATATAAAATATATACCATCTAATTAGAGAGTAAAACTGAATCTTAGATTGATTCACCATTCATATTATACTCAAAATTTGACAACTTGGGTAAAGTTTTATTCTGATTTGAATATTAGCTACTAAGAAAATGTGTAAGCCTGAATAATTTTAGATCCAATTGTTCCTCTCTATCAAGACCCTCTCATATATGCCTGCAAGTATATACCTGATAGAGAAGTTAAATCTCAAAACATAACCATAAGCACTCAACAAAGCCGTCATAAAGTAAATTCCATAAAATAAACAATAATTTATTCTTTCATACTCAAAATCTAGCAACTTGGATAAAGCTGTGTTCCAGTTTGAGTATTGGCCACTAAAAAGATGTGTCATAATTATTCCATAACTTTGGACAATTTGAGATCCAACCCTTTCTTTTTATCAAGATCCTTTCATATATACTTACAAGTATATAACTGATAGAGAAGCTGAATCTTAAGACATTCATTCATTTTAAAATACATATATACCACAAAGGAATCCAACCCATCTGTTTGATATAATTATACTAAGAGTCTTAGTGGATGAATCTACTAAGTTTCATATCAATGATATCTTCTTCATAATAACTTCTTGTATCTATGATTGTACATTCTGTATTGATTTAATAATAAAGGTTGATTATTCATCTGATATTGCTTTCATTGTGCATTGCATGTTAAAGATGAAGTCTATGGTGGGAAGTTATTTCA
>JANHAO010020240.1:0-12918 GCA_026873985.1 Saraca asoca | reverse complement strand
CAAACATTTAAAAGCCTTAGAAACCCAAATTTCTTTCTTTCTTGCATAAGATTTTCTTTTAATAAGGCATAAATAAGAAATATGACCTTGATGACCATAATAATCGTAAATAATAGAATTCTTATAAGAAGTTGATTTTTCTTGAAAAACATATTTACAAAAACTTTGGCACTTTATAAAAATTGTACTTTGATTCAAACTTGAAAAGGCATTTTCTAAACTTTCTAAGATTAAAATATATATCTTTTGTCAAAAATTTGAAAAGTGTACAAATCAAGTGTTCAGCATCCTCTTGGGATAAATCATTTTCTATTTGGAAGTCATAAGAAGTTAAACAATCAAATACCACAGATATTCTATCATTACGTAATTCACTAAGAGTATGTAAGTTATCATAATGAGAACTAGTATTAGGATTAGAATCATATACCTCTAAGTTCTATTAAGTAATAGATCTTAATTCTTCCATTTGAAGTTTGATTGACTTTTCATTAGAACTGTCATTTTCTTTCTCTTGAAATTCTTCATTATGATGCATGGAATGCATCTCACATTCTTGCAAATTCTCTTAAAGAATTTCCTTGACAATATCTTCCTCATTTCCTTTTTCTTTTCATACTCAGTACAAATACTCTTGTCAATAGAAAAATAATTATCAAAATACAAAGTATTAAGAGTATCCTAAATTTCTTTGACACTAAAGCATTTAAAGACTTTGGCAAAAGCATTGTCATTCAAACTATTATGTAAAATTTTCATAACTTTAATATTCAAATCAAAATCCCTTCTATAACCATCATCCAATTCACTCATTGGTTTGAAGGTGCTCTGGGTATTTTTGGAACTATACAAATGAGCTGGCAAAAGCCCAACAGACAAGTCCAACTAGAAGAGGCCCAACTTGTCCAAAAACTGAGGTTGCTGGACAAAGGCACTAGATCGCTAGGCACGAGCTCAAATCAAAGGACAGAGGCAGTAGCTCCAAGTCGATTGACAATGAGCCCCAACCCGCTACCACCTCAACCATCTTTTAGAAAATTCACTTTAATTAAACCCGAGAATGGGACCAACTTACATGGCCAGCTTGCAATATCAACTTGCAAACATCAATCAACAAGAATCAACTTGCAATTAATTAATCATTTTCAGTTACTATTTTACATCTAACTTGTAACACCCCAGCAACTATAAGTAAGGGATGATGTTGTTGTACAAGAAGAGGCCAGCTCTAAAACATATACTTAGAATGGGAGAAACCCATAGAAAAATATATACTCTATAAACACACTTTACTCAGCAGAAATAACACTACCGTGGACGTAGGGGTCGACAATCAACTTTAGTCAAACCACGTTAAAAACCTCCTAGTGTCTTCTCTCCCTATTCTCCTATTCTTCCTCTCGTATTCTCTCATTCTCACTCTCTTTTACACTCAATCGAAATGCAGTTTGTGGTTCATTGAACTTACTAGTTAGCTAAATTCGATTGTTATGCCTTTTCAATTGATCAGATTTCACTGTTAACATTTTGGCAATAGAAGGAGGGCCTCATTTGTATTCTAGTTGATTTCTCATTCAACTGTAATGGCCAAAGGAAGAACAACCAAAAGTTCAAACACTCCAACTAACTAGCCAGAAGGTCACATACAACAGTAGCGGGAGCCAACCCTTCCTGCGAGTGGCACATCTATCATCCCTGCTACTGATGTCGCTGCTGGCTTGCCTTTAATGGTTTATCGCCAACTTGCTATTATAACTCCTAGAACTGATGAAGTGCAAACATGGCACCAATATCAACAGGTGCTTGAGAACACAGTGAAAGAATTGACTAAAGCGGTTAAAGTGCTAACGCAGGCACAAACCCTGGGCGTGCAAAAGTAGGCCAAGGTCGTTATGCCTAAAAGAGTCTAGCATGCTAATTCAGCTCGCCCCTCTAACTCATAGGCAAGATCAGAGATGAGCCGAGCTCATGAGCATCTTAATAATCAATGATGTGAAGATTCACATTGGACAGAAAGCTCAAACAACACTAGCTGGGTACACACCTCAAGCCAGAAGTCCAAGACACAAGACCCAGTGGTAGATGAGCTGATCCAGAAGGTGAAACAATTAGAGGAGCACCCTTGAGCTCAGAATAGTGAAGTTTTCTATGAGGAGAGGACTCTATTCACTAGGGAGATCAAAACAAAACCTCTTTCTCATAGGTTTAAGCTCCCTGCAATCCCTCCATACAATAGAGATAGCAACCTATATGACCACTTGGATGTATTTAATGTTCAGATGGATCTTCAAACAATCAATGCCTTAGTTAAATTTCACAACTTCCCAGCTATATTAGGAGACATACATCAAACATGGTTTAAGAATCTCCTAACTCACAGCATTGACAGTTAGGAAAAGTGCCAAAAAAGATTCATCAACCAGTATAAAGCATTAAGAAAGTAGCTCATACTATCCTGCCACCTCGCGATGGTCTTCAGCAGAAAGACGAACCATTAAAAGATTACGTCACCTAGTTTGGGCACAAGATCAACAATGTGGAGAATCTCTCCAATGAAAACATCCTAACAACAATCTCAATGGGACTCCATAAGGATGGAAAGCTATACAAGAGCATATACAAGTCCCCAGTAGAGGACCTGGGCAAGTTTTGTGAATGAGCTGCCAAACAGATCAGGTGGAAAAATATCTTTGGCCCAAGGAAGTCTGATTATGAGGACAAGGCAAACAACTCTGATTAGAATAAAAAGAAAAGCAATAATGGAAATGGCAAGAACAGTTGCCTATAGCATCCTATTGGATACTCAAGATAGGGTATTCATAATGGAGAAAGATAAAGAAGAGTTCGGAAAACCTAAACCCCTAAGGACTCCTAAGAGGTCCAGGGACTAAAACAAGTTTTATGCCTATCATAATGAGATTGGACACAATAATTTAGAATGTTAAGCACTCAGAAATACAGTAGAGGATCTAGTCGAGAAAGGTCGCTTAAAGGACTATGTAGTATGACCTGCACTACGACACCCTCAATAGCACCAGCAAACATAACAATAATGACTCCAATATTTCTAATTCTATATTAGTATTTAGAAATTAATAAAAGCACCCAAGTTTTTCCTTACATTTTTTTGTCTATCTTTGTTAATTTTCAGTAGAATATTACACAAGAAAGCCCAGATTCGGATTACATCATTAGTAATCCTATACTGCACCCTATTATCTCTGAGTTCACAAGGCCAGTGAGGGGACACTAAGTCTAAATTGTGAGGGCCCCCACATTATCAAGGAAAAACTTAGAATGAAATTTGTCACTTAACAAATGGGAGTGAAATCCCACGAGCTCAGAATGTAAAGCATCTACATCAGTAACTTTAATAAATTTTAGCTCTCTTGATCAAAAGAGCCAAAGCCAAGACTCATGTCCATTGAGTAGTATGGTTGCTATAGCGCAATCCATTAAGTAGCATGATTGCTGTAGTGTGATACATTAAGCAGCATAATTATTGTAATGTGGCCCACTGAGCAACAGGATTGCTGTGACACAGCCTACTGAGTAGCATAATTACTGTGGCATGACCTACTGAGAGACACGATTGCTGTGGTGTAACTCACTGAGCAACAAGATTGCTGTGGCACAACCTACTGAGGAGCTCGCTACCTATTTGAATTCACTTCCAGTTGAGACTCTAAGCCAATTAAGGCGCTAAGGTGCTAAAATTCATTGCCTACTAAGGCACATCCATGCAACCTACCTGAGTAACAAGATTACTGGCAAAAATGTATTCTTGTGAATTATTAAGCAACAAGATTATTAACAAAGGCACAGCTCGCATGTAACCTATTTCTTGATATCACATGCTATCTAGTACTCTAAGGCACAGCTTTTATGCAACCTATCTCAGCATTCAACTAATATTAATCAAGGCGCAGCTCTCATGCGACCTATTGCGCATTCATCCGATCTACTGGCCATTCAACTTGGCATATATCTTTTTTAACCATGCTTTATTTATTAAAGTCAATTGACTTGTTGAGCATGCATATTGATTAATTTTTTAAGTCATGATTTACTGGCTAAGGTCCATTTATGTTATGGATATTTTTCGAAAAGCAAGGGTTATGTCAGTCAAGGCCCAATAAGAGGCATAGCCAACTGGGAGGAGGCCCAAAGAATCAAGGTCACTCAACAAAGACACCAAGCCATCGGGTGCAAGCTGAAGACATTGAGTGACATTGTGGCTGGGAATGCAGCTCGCAGGGAAGACCTTCCACCCATCAGCGAAAGGGGTGTCGCTCTAACCGACCTCAAGGAGAGTGACCAAGTGAGTATAGTGAGGCCAGCTAAAGCTTCCAACTCGCTCACTAGCACAATGCCAGGTCACAAGGTTGGTGAGCTAGTCACATGTACGGAGCCCAGTCGACAATCCAAGGCACATATCTCTAACTGACAACTCAATCTCGAAACTGACACATCAGCCCCCAAAAGTTTGACAATGATTTGTCCAGCATTAATTACCTAATGCCAAGCATTAAATGCCTAGTGCAATGAAAATAATCATTCTGCTACTTTGTAACCTTTCTCCCTTCTACAAATAGGAAGGGGTGGTCATTGTAAAAGGAGAGAAAAAATTTTCATGCAAAAACTCTACCGAAACACAGAGAGAGCACTATACACTGTGAGAGAGTACTACCATTGTATTCAAATAGAGAAAAATAACCATTAGTTGATAATCAAAACCAGCGTGGACGTAGGGGCCAACTTGGTTTTCACAGAATCACGATAAAACTCCTGGTGTTTGTTGTCTTTCTTCTCTTTCAATATCTTTCTTTTCTACTTTCTTCCATATTCAACTTACAGTTTGGGGTGATATTGAACTTGGATCTATTGACCAGATTTTGGTATCAACATTTTGGTGCTAGAAGGAGGGCCCCCACTACACACTCTTCATCTTTTATCCCTAATAAGTTATTTTTAGATGTTTTAAGCATAATGGTGAGAAGAAAAGCCACTAGGAGTACAAAAATTACTACTGACCAACCTGAAGGTTAGACACAGTAATGAAACACAGCTGCCTCCGTGGCAAGTGCCAATACCGATACAACCTCCTTCATCCTACACCAGTTCGTGGCTCCCAAAATTGATGAAGCTTAAACTTGGCAATAACGCCAAGAAGCACTTGATCGGCATCAGGAAGCATTCAAAAACACCATAAAGGAATTGGCTGATATGGTTAGAGCGTTGGCCCAGACATATGCCCAGGGTGCACCTAGACAGGGTGAGGTTGTTACACCCGGGGGTGGATATCATCAGTCAAGGCCTCAGCACGAAGAACAAGTTAGAATCGAGCATCATTGAGCTGGTTTGCTCTATTCGTCTAACTCGTAATTAAGGTTTGGAGTCTATCAAGTTCAAAAGAATAAGGAAGATAACCAACAAGGTGAAAGCTCACGCTAAGATGAGAGCTCACGCGAAACCCATCACGAGCAAGAGACGGACCATGATTCGCCCAGCCATGAGCATGGCAAGAGGCATAAAACCTCTGACTGACACTCTCATAGTAAGCAAGATGAAAGGATTCGATGAACTTCTAGTCATCGATCTAAGCCCCAGGACCCAATGATCGAAGAACTACTCCAAAGGATGGAACAATTGGAAAAGAACTCTATATCTTAAGGTAATCGAGAATCGCACAAGGAAAGAACTTTGTTCTCCAGCATAATTGAGACAAAGCCCCTTCCTTATAGATTTAAGATCCCAAACATTGCCCTGTATAATGGGGACAATGATCCTTACACCTATTTGGACGCTTTTAACATCCAGATGGACCTGCAAACTTTCATCCATTGGTGAAGTACCGAGTCTTCCCTGCACACTTGGAGAGGTCCCGTGAATATGGTTTAGGAGTCTCCCAGCTCACAGTATAAGGAGTTGGGAGGAATGTCAAGCAAAGTTCTTTAATCAGTATAGGGCATTAAAGAAGCAGTTTGCCCTGTCCTACCACTTAGCGATGGTTTTTTAGCAAAAAGACAAGTTACTCAAGGACTATATCACCAATTTTCAACGTGAAGTTAGCAATGTAGAAAATTCATTGGATGAGAGTGTCCTCACAGTAATCCCAGACGGTCTCCGAAAGGATGGGAAATTGTATGAGGACATATACAAGTCCCCCGTCAAGAGCCTAGGTGAGTTCTATGAACAGGCTGCCAAAAAGATTTGATAGGAAGAAACCTTTGATCCAAAGAAGTCGAACAAGAATAAGGAGGCGAGCACCTCCAACGGCGTAAGAAGAGAAGTGGTCCTTACATTGCAGGTACCTCAAACCGATCACACGACCGCTATATGCGAGCGGCAGGCCGTGTTCTTCTTGCGAGTCATATAGAACATGATAGATTCGCCAAGAAGGCTAAAGTAGCTTTAGACAACATCTCATTCTTAGAGGAAGATGCGTAAGGAATTCATTATCCTTACAATGATGCGATTGTCATCTGCACAAAGATCAGCAACGCTAAAGTAAGAAGGATAATGGTTGATACTGGAAGCTCTATTAATGTGATATATAAGGGATGCTTTGACTAGATAGGCATAAGCATGAGTTAGCTGGATCCTTCCCTCGAGTCTCTTTACAGTTTTACGGGGAGATGGGATACTCCCAATGGGATGAATCAGACTCTCACTCACCTTAGGGGACCTCAACCAGCAAACGACTGTCATAGCGAACTTCCTAATTATAGATTGCCCCTCAGCCTACAATGTAGTGCTGGGGTAACCTACCATGAATGATTTTGATATGGTGACATCAACTAGGATGTTGACAATTAAGTTCCCGAACCCAAACGAAGTCAGATGCTTGCGAAGGGAGTAACAGGTAGCCTGGCACTTCTACGAAGATGCGGTTAAGCTCGAAGTCCAAAGAAAAAAGTGCATATGGTGTCCAAGGGAGAATCCTAGGCTATGAGCACAAAGGGGGTTAGCCATGATCTTGACCCTCACGAGGTAGATGCTGAATGAGCCACTAGATCCGTTGAAGAGCTTGAAGATGTGTGAGTTAGTGAGGTAGACGAAGAAAGATGCCTAAAGTTAGAGAAGTGCCTACCACCTGATGTGAAAGCGCAATTGATGAAATTTCTCAAGGAAAATATGGGCGTCTTTGCATGGAACCATGAAGACATGGTGGGCATCAATCCAAGTATAATGTCGCATA
The DNA here is from genome assembly GCA_026873985.1 of Saraca asoca. Taxonomy (NCBI): domain Eukaryota; kingdom Viridiplantae; phylum Streptophyta; class Magnoliopsida; order Fabales; family Fabaceae; genus Saraca; species Saraca asoca. Next base: position 5,717 of record JANHAO010020240.1, on the reverse strand, counting down.
GACTCAATATCGATCCCTGGGTTAAGTCAGTTTACCAAAAGAGAAGGCTGATGACGACCGAACGATATGCGGCATTAAAAGAGGAGGTGGATAGGCTCTTGGCGAATAATTCTGGAGGAGATTCATGCAGGTTATTGTAGAAACCATGCTGAGGAGCTATCCTTAGCACAAAAAGCTCTTCGTTAGGGATTCTACTAGCTGTCAATGAAGCAAGATGCTATAGACCTCATCAAAAGGTGTGATAAGTGCCAGAGGTTCACAAAGGTGCCGCGGGCTCTACCAGCCTACCTAAAACAAATGACCAGTCTGTGGCCATTTGTGATCTAGGGAATGGACCACTTCCTAAGGCTCAAGGAAATTGTAAATATGCAATAGTAGCCATGGACTACTTCACCAAGTGGGCAGAGGCGAAGGAACTTGCTAAAATCTCATCTTTCAAGGTCAAAAAGTTCGTATGGAACAATATTATTTGGAGGTTCAAAGTCTCTCAGTAGATTGTGACCAATAATGGGACTCAGTTTACTAGCAAATAGTTCCTCAAGTTCTGCGATGACCTCAAAATCACTAAAAGCTTCATAGCCGTAGACTATCCATAAGCCAACAGGCAGGTAGAAGTCATCAATAAGATCATCAAAAGGATCTTGAAGACCAAGTTAGAAGCTAAAAAAGGAGCCTGGGCAAACAAATTGTAGACAGTACTCTAGGCCTACAGGACCACGCCTTATAGCTCTATAAGGGAGACTCTATTCTTGATGGTATGCAAATGCAAAGTAATGATCCTAGCAGAACTTGAGGTCACGACACAGCGAAGAATCACTTTCAACCTAGAGGATAACAATCAGCTGCTTACTATGAACCTGGACCTTGTAGAAGAGGCAAGAGAAAAGGCTAGCCTTAGGATTGCTACCTATCAATGACGTATTGTGAGGCATTACAATTGTAGAGTGTGGACTCAAAAATTCAAGCCCAGAGACCTTGTCTTGTGTCTCATTCTTCCTGGAGCACGCAAACCCAATAAAAGGACCATAGGACTGAACTGGGAAGGTCCATACCTTGTTAAAAGGATCATGAGTGATAGATCCTATCATCTAGTAGACATGAATGGGATGGAGTTCCCCTAAGTTTGGAACGCCAAGTACCTTTGTCACTATTATCAATAAGTGTCCCAGCACATAAGAGTTAGTCCATTGTAAACGTTTATGTGATTCTTTGAATTTTTATGGAATAAAATCCGTGAGGAATTCTATGTGAAGTAGCATGTTACGTAATATAGTAACAGTTGATATAGCATGTTGAATTCTTGTCCTAATATAAACAAATAATTTCGTATATTCAAGCATGAAAGTAACGAAGAAAAATGTGTCTAGCTTTCATCACAACAAAATCATTCCATACAAGTAATCCATAAAGTCTGTTACAAATCTCAGACAAGAAAATCAAAATTACAAAGCTCATATTTCAAGAAGCTGGAGCTTTGGGAGTCAAGTCTTCACCAGATTGGGGGTCAAAAGCCAGAGCATTAGGAACATCAACCATCGGAGTAGCATCAGCGACTTGTGTGTCACTTTCCCTTTAAATAGTGACCTCCGTAGGAGAGGCTTCAATTTTGGCACTCTGTCCCTTCCCTAATGAGCTGGTCTTGGTAGCTTTCCTCTTGTAGTGATCCACAGTCTCCAGAGCTTGTGGACTAAAGAAAGAGAAGTTTAGCTCAGGATGTTCTTCCCATAAAGTATAGAAGAAAGCAGCATAAGTCTTGGTCCTCGTTTCCCTAGCCACTTCTACCACCAGTGAAGATGTTTTAACTCTAACTTTAGTTGTTTCCTCTTTACCGAGCTCAACTTCCCTCTTCAGCACCCCCAACTCCTCAATGGTAACCTCAGCTAGCTACTCTATGGATCTCACCCTCTACTCAGCAACATCGGCCACTGTCATCACTATCCATACTTGCAACTGAGCCTTGTTTAACTCTATCCTAACCTTATTCAGATCATTAGTTGTGAGGCCAAGATTCAATACAGTGGCTTCATGTCATGCTATCTCGTAAGATAGAGCAGCTTCCGTTTCCTTGACCTTCTCCCTCAGCTCTAGGACCTCAGCTATCGAGACCACCAGCTTGTCCATAAAACTAAACTTTTGATCATCCTAGCCTCAAAGCGTTTCCTCAATCTTCATCAACATCAATAGGCTCTACAAGAGCAAGCAGCAAGGTTAGACTACAAAGTAAACAGGACAGTCAGGACAAGAAGCAACACTTACCACCAAGCCGTGACAAGCCACGTATTATACTAGCCTCTCAATAAAGAACTCCTCCGCCTCCAATACCCCAATCCTACTGCTAGACCTCAAGATTATGCCCATGCTGTCAATAAGGATCTAGGCATACTCTTCCATCTTAGAGTTAGGTTCGGCCAATGGTGCCATAACCTCGACTTCTGACGTTGCATGCTTATGAGAAGCCACCTTCTTCTTCCTCTTGTCGACCTTTCGCTTCTTAGGGGGAGGACCAGAAAGGAGTAATCTATAAAGTCTGTTACAAAGTATAGTGGCTTCACGTCATGCTATCTCGCAAGATAGAGCAGCTTCCGTTTCCTTGACCTTCTCTTTCAGCTCTAGGACCTCAGCTATCGAGACCACTAGCTTGTCCACGAAACCAAACTTCTCATCATCTTGGCCTTAAAATGTTTCCTCAATCTTCATCAACATCTATATCAACATCAATAGGCTCTACAAGAGCAAGCAGCAAGGTTAGACTACAAAGTAAACAGGATGGTCAGGATAAGAAGCAACACTTACCACCAAGCCGTGACAAGCCACGTATTCTACCAGCCTCTCAATAGAGAACTCCTCAGCCTCCAATACCCCAATCCTACTACTAGGCCCCAAGATTATGCCCATGCTGTCAATAAGGATCTAGGCATACTCTTCCATCTTAGAGTTAGGTTCGGCCAGTGGTGCCACAACCTCGACTTCTGACGTTGCATGCTTGTGAGAAGCCACCTTCTTCTTGCCCTTGTAGACCTTTCACTTCTTGGGGGGAGGACCAGAAGGGATAGCGACATCGATTACAAACACTTCTTCAAGCTATAATGTTGACGCTGGTCCTTACGAAGGGACCGCAACCAAAGTAGCTAACTAGTCTACAACAACAGGGGTCGTATCAAGCTTGAGGGCTAAAGGTTGGTCTGTAATGACTGGAGTTGAATCGATCTCAAGGGCTGGAGGGGCCTCCTCATCATCATCCAAAGGTGGCATCCTTAGAATGAGCTTTATTATTTTGTCATAATCATCAAAATTAGTGGGCCTAACCTCTTTCGCTCAGTGGATCCCTACCTCCCTTGTGAGCTTGGTGTCTTTCGCCAGGGCGAGCTTGTAATAGCAAAGGAGACTCTCGTCGAACTTGAAATCATTCTCAAGATTGTCAAACATCACAAACTTGTCCAAGATCTCTAACTCCTTAGCCCGTAATGTAGGCCTCTTTCCGATCCTGTCTATAAAACTAAATAAAGGTTAGGATTAAAAACGAATATCAAAGAACCACTAAGCTTACTCGCTCCTAGTCTACCTACCTAGAATGAGAACAAAATCAAAGTTTTTAAGGTAGCACAACGAGGGGCACGAAATGTAGAACCAGCAAGATTTATAGTGCCCCGTGTTGGACTTCCCTTTGGCATCCCCCTTCAAAAAGATCTTCTTGTACAGCATCTACTGAGCCAAAAGATAGTAAAGCCTATCTGACGAGCTTGCGCACCTGAGGTTGTATAGGTAGCACAAGGTTTCAGGTGATGGTGGTGGGAGGCCATTGCCCAAATAGGTTAAGGCTAGCGAGATGAGTGAGGTATAGGAGTTTGGGGTGAGCTGGAATGGGCTAGGTTTTATTTTATTTAAGAAGTTAACAATGAAGGGCTGCAATGGAAATCTAAGTCCCGTTGTAAGGTGCGAGAGATCGATAGCAACGAAACCCCGAGGCGGATGAGGAGCGTAATCGTCCGAAGTGGGAACCATGACACTACACCCTTTAGGGATCTGGCATGATCAAATTGTGGATTAAATGTCACGGAGGTGCACAGTTGAGGTATGCATCTTGAATACCTAGCAGTTAAGGTGTTGGCACGCAATGGTCCCTTAGCCCTCAGTATAGACCGAATGAGCACTAAAGTCTGTAGCGACCTCCTTCTCACTCGAGGTCACTTCATCAGTATGTCGTATAACTCTCGCACTCTAGGATGAATCTGGTTCTTCATCCTCATCCCTAATTAGATGACAGTGACATGCATGACCTGTTCCCATCTATACAAAGAAAAAGACTGGTCAGATCGTTATGAGCAAACTATACCGAAGGCTAAAACTAATGACCCCCTACATTGTAGGCTATGCATACCCTAAGTCACCGCATCAATAGCCTAGACTCTGACAAGCAGAAGGGACACAACGACTGGATAATAGAATCTCGAAAAGCTAAAGACAATGTCTGAAAAACCTAAGGTCTACCAGCAAACTAACCATACAGATTCAAACTAGCCAAAACATCTAAGCAAGATTTACCTATCAGTACTATCTTCCCTTAGCCAATGGCAATCAAGTCTCCTACTACCTATGAAAAGGGAAAATGTAGAAAAATGCAAGGCAAAAGGAGACATACCATGATCTATAGAGACAAAAGGTTTGAAGCACTTTGCAACAGTAGTCTCTGACGAAAAAAAGCTTGAGTAGCAATCAAAAAATCATACCAGAATAAGTGAAAATGGACGGTGAAGAAGCTGTCACGACAATTGAAAAAGCAAACAAGTAGGAAGAGACTAAAACTTTGAAGATTTTGAATGGTAATTGAGAGGGAGAGAGAAAGCCCCTTTGGTTTATAAGAGGATGCGATCCCACCATCGGATCAAAGGGCCTGTCAGTTACCCACGATCTAACGGCTCGAGGGAAGCCAGCGGCCAACTCATGATGACACGGCACATACTGATCAGAACTAGGAGTAATTATTGCTAACTATTGTTGGGAATTGAAGAGCCGTAGATGAGACAAATGGGAGCACTAAATGTATCATGGGGTTATAAGTCGCGCAGCACTGGACTATGACAATGTTCCAAGATCTCACGTCCAAGAAATGTTAGCCATGCACCAAACTCTTGCATAAGTGATAACACAATATTTCATGCATTTATTTGTCCTCATACTAAGCATTTTAAAGGCTAAAATGATTTACTTCTAGCTGTGTTAGGGTGTATTTATGATTCAATGTCAATTGGTTCATTATGGAAATTTTTGCATAATTCGGCCAATGTGACCAGTTTCTGTAATTTGGCCATATCTTGAGCTACACTTATCCAATTGATGTGATTTTTATCTTGTAGAAAATCTAAGAGACAGTCCTACAACTTTCATGAAGACCTCAAAGGTGAATCACATGATTGGTCATCTAAATTTTGAGTTGAAACTAACACCAGAATTCTACCTCAGCCTGTCCCAAGCAGCCTAACCTCCGAACACTAATCAGACCATATATGGAGCTACACAAGTCCAATTGAGGTGAAACTAAGCCCAAATAGAAGCTAAGACACAATTTCATGAAGGCCTCCAGACTTGAGTCTAGCAAATTAGGCATGTAAATAGAGCTGCAAATGAAGGGTAGAATGCTGAGAAAATGGGCTCTATAGAATTGGACTTTTAAGGCCCCAATTGGCATAGATCTTAAGCCCATTGCACCATCCTTTGAT
>JANHAO010020239.1:0-12941 GCA_026873985.1 Saraca asoca | reverse complement strand
CAGCCACAAATTTCTAGCCACAATTGGACTTTAGCATCTAAAATGAGACACAAATCAATTCAATTTATTTCCTCCATAAACAAAACCAAAATTTTCAGAATTAACATAATGAAAATACTTTAGAAAGAATTAACAAAGATACATAAAAACAAGGACTTATTTAAAAGAAATCATTCTTATACTTCAATAATTCAAGTCTAGGAACATATTTTCATAAAGTTATCAGTAGGTGTAGCAAAAGCACCTGCAGCAAGGAAGGCAAAGCCCCTCAGCGGTAACCCTTGCTGCTCTACGTGATCCTCAGGTTGGCCAATGGCAACACCAGAGTTCCTGATCATTCTTCCTTTTGCCATTATAGCTAAACAATAGACCAAAGAGAGATGCAGTTGAGGCTCTCCTTCTAGCACCAAAATGTTAACAGTGAAATTTGGTAAACCCAAATCTCAGTCAACAAGAATAGTTCTTGAAACTCTTATACTGTAGACTGGTTGGATAAATGAGACATAAGGAGATGGAGAAGAAGAACAATAAAGGCAAAGAGATTTTTTTAATGTGGTTCGACCAAAGTCAGTGTGACCCCTACATCTACAATGGTTTATATTAGCTTTGTGCGGTGATTTCACTGTTCTGGGCTAATAGAACTATAATACAAATATTCAATCACTACTTTGACAGAGTTTCGATATGTATTTTTTTCTCTCTTACAATGATCTCCCTCCTCTTATTTATAGAGGTTAGGAGGTTACAAGTGTAATTTACTAAGCTGTAAATCTGTTACATCAAATAATAAATATATTTGACAAGTATGGCTTCTACAAATCGATTTCTACAGACTGCAGGCCTGTTTCTATAGATTGCTTTCTGTGCGTGGGCCCTTATAAATTACTTTTTGCAGATTGGCCACAAGTTGGATCTAAGAGGGTGCCTGCTTTAACTTCATCCACAGTGAGCTTTTAGCTGGGCGAGATGCTGTATCCCGCGAACTGGGACTCCTGATCTGAGGTTGCTATTAGTCTTTGGCTAGTGATATCGAGCTCGCATTTGGCGATGCGAGCTCGTGCAGGACGAACTGTTAACTATGCAAGCTAGAGCTCGTTTTTTAGCAAGTTGAAACAAGCCGAGGCCTCTGCCTTGTTTTGTACTCTAAGCTTGTCGCTGGCGATCTAATGCCCCTAAGTAGTCTTAGCTTTGGGGCAAGTTGGACTTTCCTCATATGGATTCATCTGTTGCTGGGCTTTTATCAGTTCATTTTACGTAGTATCAAAAAATACCTATAACAATAGACATGACATATTTTGTTAGCTATAGTAAATAGAAAGCCAATATAAATAGTTAAGGGCAAGATTTATATATCAAGATTGGGCATCTATGTATTTTTACACTTCGCAAATAATTAATAGTGGAAAAACTATTATGTAATTTATTATAATTTTTTTTTATAAATTCATAGAATTATACAAAATGAATTGAAAAATTCTCATGATAACATATTAATAAAATATATTTTTTAGATAAAATGTAACTCACACTTTTGAGTATAATTAGAATAAAATTAAGCTTGCATCCATGTGAACCTCAAATTGAGTCAATATCATCACCTTTTGATTCTTTTTTTTTTTCTTAACAAATTCTATTATTCATGACTAAACATAATTTCGATGGTTATTTATTAACATTATAAATTTATAAACTTTATATTTTTGAAAGATTATATCTTTTTTATATCTTGAATTCAATTCTAAATTTTTATATATGTGAGTGTAATGTGTTATTCATTCCTACTACAATCTATAATTTTTTTATTAAATTTGACTAAATATGTCATGCTGAATATTCAACTTTGCTTCCTTTTGTAGTATTTTATGTATGAATTTATCAAATGTCTTGTTATCAACAATTAAATTACCTTTCTCAGATGAGTCTTGAATAATAAGCTAGAGGCCTTTCAATGCATCAATTTATTAAAAAAAAAAATTGCCCTTTTCCCAAAGCTTACTAAAAAAAATTTGCTTTCCTAAAAGGGATATTTTAGTTGTTTTTATTTTTAATCGTTTGATAATGAATTAATGTAATTTTACTAATTTAATTTACAAAAGTGGCAGGTCGTTTCCTTTTATGTCGGATGTCGTTTTGCCTACAGTTGAAAAAAAAATAATTATGTAACTGTATCGTTATAAGGGTTGGGCCTGACTTTGGAAAACGCTGCACCAGCTTGTTCTCACTCTGTTTCTCTGCCTCTAGCTTTCACTGCTTCAGCATCTATGTCTAAAGCACTTCAAGTCATTGCTTTTCTCCTACTCTGGACAACCCAAGAATTCTCAGCTCGTTCCGTTACAGCTTCGCCGGCGAATCACCGATACAATGTGGGAGATCTCGTCCCCTTATTTGTCAACAAAGTAGGTCCCTTCAACAATCCTAGGTATCCTCCTCAGAGCCCTGTTTTGAAATTCAATATTTCATTGATTTTACCTTCATATACACCTCCAGCCCTGTAAATTTCATAGCTCTCGCAATTGTTGCTACTCGCTGCTGTTAGTTGATTAATTTATGTCTAAGCATTATTTCTTTCATCGGGCTTTCTGTGACATCTAATTGTGTTGGGCTTGCTCTCTTGCAGTGAGACATACGAATACTACGATTTGCCTTTCTGCCGCCCAGGTCAGTCTTAGGTTGATGCCATAATTTGATTGGCCGATAATCGGTGTTGAGGATATTATCAGTATTTTATCAAAATGGGATAAAAAATTATATTTATGAAGTATCGAAACTCCTACAAAGATGAGCAGCTAGTAGATAGGGCTTCGACGTCTACACAATTCTAAAAGACTCAAATTTGCTACCCATGATAATTGGAGTACTTGTTTTAATATAATAAAACTGCAATATAGAACAAATTTGATGGAAGCGAGAGAATTTGATTTTGTTTCTTAAACTATCCTTTGCTTTACCTTCCATAGCCTTTGATAGCGATTTAGGATGTTGTGGCGAGAAGCATTTTAGTCCTTTAAGAATGAAGCCATTCTTAGAGACATTGGTTTGTACCACAAAAAATTATTGGACAGATTAAGATTGTAACCCTTCATTTACATGTTAAACTGTATCAATCAAGTTGTTTTGGCAACTTAGAGGAAATTAATTGAATCTTGACTTCTGCTATTTGCAGACTTAATAATTAGAAAGAAAGAGTCTCTTGGGGAAGTTCTGAATGGTGATCGTTTGAGCAATGCTTTATATGAGTTAAAATTCCGGGAGGACAAACTTGATCAGACCTTGTGCCAAAAGAAGCTCACAATTGACGAAGTCACAACATTCAAGCAGGCTATAATTGATGACTTTTACTTCCAGATGTACTTTGACGATCTTCCATGCTGGGGATTCATTGGAAAAGTTGAAGAGGAAAGCTGGACACTTGGTGGGGATGAGTCAAAGACAAAATATTACTTGTTTAACCATGTTCAGTTTGATGTTCTTTACAATGGAAACCAAGTCATAGAAGTACATGCATTTAGTGATCCAAATCATGCCGTAGATATAACAGAAGCTGTTGATATTGATGTTAAATTCTCTTATTCAGTTATGTGGAATGCCACTTCAACGCGCTTTGAGAACAGAATGGATAGATATTCAAGAGCTTCATTGCTTCCCATTTATCGTCAAGTTCATTGGTTCTCATTCATTAACTCAATTGTCATCATATTGCTTTTGATAGGTTTGGTTACCTTGCTTTATAAACGGCACCTCAAGACCGATTTGAGAAAGTAATTTTCTTCTTTATTCATAATTCTATAGGAGCAGAATCTTGAGTAGGTTACTGTTTCTTGTTGTCCTAACATGCTGCATCTACACATCAGGTATTCCAATGCAAACGAAGAAGATAATGAAGTTGGATGGAAATACATCCAAAGTGATGTATTTAGACATCCTCCAAACTCATCCTTACTATTTGCCATCCTGGGAACCGGTACCCAACTGCTGATCTTGTAAGCTGCTTTAGTGTTGTAAATTCATACTGCCCGACCCCCTCCCAAAGCCATATATTCATCCTCTAGTCTTTTCATGGCATCCTGGGGACTACTGTATGACATTTTCACTAAAGTCTGTTAGTGATCTTAACATAGTCCCCTGGACAATAGCAACAAGCATGCTCCTTTTACTTGATTTTTGCTTTGTCTGGGTTGATCTCTGATATGATTATTTCTATGGTTGGCCCTCAAAGAAATAAAATTTGGGGGAGGAGTATTTATATTATTCCAAGTCCTTGAATGAATTGTACATTTCAATTAAGCTACATTGTTAAGTAGCTTTCTCCCGGTGATTTGCGGGAAACTTAACCTCTTAAGGTTAGCAGGGAGCTTTATTTATGAAGCCTTTTATACAGTGTTCTTCTGTCATACGGATTCCCTGTGTTTTTCTGTTTAGTGATGGTGTATGATGAATCTATCAAAAGAAAGTTTTCTTCTTCATTCACTTTGATTGTCTTGATGAAAATACATGTTGAAATTAGTTCCTGAGTAATGCAATCTGAGTGTTGGAGATATTTGCCTTAACATTCAACCATGTCCTTTACTGTTCATTTATGTAAAGTGGTGAAAAAATTGCAACTAAGCATGTTCACTTCCACTTTCGGTTCTACTTTTGGTATAAACTAATATGCCCTTTTCCATCAGGGTTTGCATCTTACTATTTCTAGCATTTGTCGGTATCCTTTATCCCTACAATCGTGGAGGACTATTAAATAGTCTTGTTATGTTATATACTCTTTCATCTGCTTTTGCTGGGTACTCAGCAGCATCTTTCCACGGACACTTTGCAGAGAATGGATGGGTAATTTTTTATGTAATTCTCAGAATACTAGTTTTATATTTGGTTGTCTTTAACTAAAGTTGACTGTAATTCCAGGAAAGGAGTGTGATGCTGGCAGGAATTCTATACATTGGACCAGTGTTTGTTATTGCCTCTATCCTTAACATTGTTGCAGTATCTTATGGAGCAACCAATGCACTCCCATTAGGCTCCATTATTGTGATTCTTATCATGTTTACATTTCTCGCAATTCCATTGCTGGCATTTGGGGGAGTGATTGGATATCGATTTAGATCTAAATTTCAAGCCCCCTCTGCTACAAAGAGATATCCTAGAGAGATTCAACAGTATGTATGGTATAGGAGAACACCTTGCCAAATGTTCATTGGTGGTTTTGTACCTTTTAGTGCTATTGTCCTTCAGTTACATCAGTTATGTGCAAGCATGTGGGGCTACAAAATATACACTCTTCCTGTTATTTTGTTTGTCACATTCATCATTGTCATCTTAATCATCGCAATTGTCAGTGTTGGTCTGACATACATTCAAATATCTGCGGAAGATCATGAATGGTGGTGGAGGTATGTTGTGCTGCCAACGTCAATGCTTGCTTCCTTTTAATGTCCTACTCCAATCTTGTCATAGAAACAGTATTCTTGGTTTGGTGCAATTGCTTTCTTCCTCCTTTGCTAGTTATATTTTCACGAGTTTTTCTCTCCAATAATGCAGATCTGTGCTGTGCGGGGGCTCAACAGCAATTTTCATGTTTGGCTACTGTATCTATTTCTACATCAGATCAAACATGAGCGGCTTCATGCAGTTATCACTCTTCATTGGCTATAATGCCTGCCTGTGCTATGCCTTTTTCCTAATATTTGGTGCCATCAGCTTCCAGGCATCATTGCTGTTTGTTCGCCATATATACCATGCCGTTAAAAGTGAGTGAATGCATTCATTCCATCTAAACAATACTTAGGCTCTTAGAGAAGAAAAAGAGCAGTTATATTTGCAGCATGGCCTCTGCCCTCAGAAAATAAATTCTACAGAATGTATGATATAGAATTGTTCCATCATTTAAGTCTTGCATGAAATGATATATTCCTTTTCCAGATTTGTCGAGTTTCCTGCTCTCATTATAACTTGCTTTTTTGCATATAAAAGAATGCATAAAATTTTGCCTAGAGGATATTCTGCAAGGAAGTTGTGCAAATTCTGTAGAAATGTATCCGTCGAGAATAAAATTGATTAAAGTGCATCTGAAATCTGATTGGCAATTAATGACAAACTTCACCAATATTTGTTTGAGGCAACCTTTCAGAGTTTGAGTCTCAGCTGCCCCTTAAGAGCATAAGAGTAAACTGATAAAAAAAAACATTTGTCCACGATTTCATAATCTCATTACAAAAGAGACTACAAACCATAAAGAGAAGCAAAGCTCGTCAATTGCAAAAGTTGATTTGAGAGCTTAACCAACACAATAATGTCAAAACATAAAAAAAATACAAGGTGTTAGAAATGGACAAGGTACAAAAATTATTTCTAGGACTGGACTTGATATTATTACAGAAAAACCTCGAGCCACTTAATTCTCCTTCTCACTCTCCCAGCTACTGTAGTTGACAAGTAGTTCCAACTCTAGACAGGCAATCATACACTGATGGCTTACAAATGCGATAATCTACCTTCTGCAGCAAAACTCAAATTAGACTGCAATTAATTTACATGTCCAAAGATCACTTTAGAATGAATCATACCAAAAAGAGAAAAATCATGTAAATGCTAGTAACATTCAAATCCCCAGATAATTTCTTCAAAATCAATCCATAAAGAAACAATTCAACCCAAATAAGCATAAGCCAGAACCCATATTTTTACCTAAAAAACAAAAAAAATACAAAAAAAGCAATGCAAAAATATATAGATATTTGGAAAAGCCCGCAAAACCATCACAGCCCGATCGTTATCAAAAACAGTAAAGGCTCTGGCGGCGGGCAGTCTTCATCGCAGGGTCGGACGGCGAAGGCATCGCCCTTGAACCCCAAATTCTCATTACGTCAGCTTTGGGAGGTTGAGCCGCCTACAATCCCCTAAAGGAAGGGAGAAGGGTAGCTCAGCCGTCACCAGCGGCGTAGAGAGAGCTTTGTGAAGGCATGTACCTCGCCGGTTTCTCTGCTCAGATAAGATCAAGTAGTCATTGGGTTTTAGTTAGGGTTTCTGTCACCTTATATACTAATACCACCACCAAGAGAGAGGTGTGAGAAAATTCTTCTTAATTTAAATAGAAAATCGTATTGATGCATCTAGTAAGTTATGCGGTCTATTTTAAATTTAATGAAATTATAAAAATATTAAAATTATAAATATTTCTAACTTATAAATTTGACGATAATATTTCTATATTTGATATATGCTATATATTCACAAAAATATAAATGTCTTTATTTTATAACATAAAAAGAAGGTTGGGTTCTTTAGGGGCGTTTAGTTTAAATATTTCCTATTTTCATTAAAAATGAAAATATGAAATAAGGTTTGAAATATGTTTATTTTAATGTTATTGAAAATATTTCTTAAAAATATTTTTAAAAATGAATTGAAAATTGAATATGAAAAAAAATTATTTTCATCATTTTTATTTTCAAAAGCTGAAATTACGGTGATACTATTGTAAATTTTAAAACTTTTAGTTAATTGAAAATAAATAAACTAAATATGTTTTATTGTTTTCATTTCTTAGAAACAGAAAATAATAAATTAAATCAAATATATTTTTTAAAATTTAAAATTCTGAAAATGAAAATCATTTTTAGACAATGAAAATTAGAAATGAAAATAGGAAATATTTTCTGAAATCAAACGCCCCCTTTGAGTTGTATCGCGCTCTTACGTATTTTCTACATGCCCACCTGTGTCGTTTTGGATTATAGGTATCCTTTTAGTGAAGATTGTTTGAATTTTCTTTGGGAGTATGACATGGGTTACTTCAACGCTGTAATGTCTGATACTTAAATATTGGTTTGAGGCATTTTCTCTATCCCTTCTTACCTTGATATATTTTGAAAATTAATAAGATATTTTTATAATTTTATCATATTTTAAAAAATATAAATATAACTTATTTTAAAATTTTAATGCAAAGTTATAAAGAATATTTTTTATAAGTATAATAGTGACTGACATATATGTACCCAAAAAAAAAAAAAAAATACACGGGAACATAAGGGTTACACACATTTATTCAATATATATAAATGAAGAAAAACAAACAGCTGACCCAAAAGTTGTAAACTCATTGGCAACTAATAAATTCCATAATTTAAAAAAACAAACAATAACTAAAGGATCTTTTGGTTCAATTGTAAAAATGGAAAGAAAATAGAATTAAATAAGATAGAGTAAGAATAATAATAACAGTTACTTTTTAGTTTGTTTAATTAATTAAGACATTGAATCACATTATTTATGTTTCACTTTTTTATTATTTTATTGAGTGATAATTAATAATGATAGAAGGTGATCAATAACAACAAGTAATGATGGTGGGAGATGATTAACAATGATAGGTAATAATAAGCAATGGTCAATGACAATAACTGATAGTATGCAATTGAACAATATTCAACGATAATTGTGGTATTGTATGATGGTCAATGATAAAAGATGATTAATAATGATAATAATAGTGAGTGATAATCAATAATGAAATATGAATATACACAATAATCAATAATAATAAATAATGATAAATTAAATTAAAAAGAATTTTATGAGATAAGAAAAGAAAAAGAAAAAGAAAAAGGAATATTTTCTTTTGATTTCTTGTAGGTAATGTAATTTGAAACAGAAAAAATTTTCAAACTCAAAAATTTATTAAAATTAAATAATAATAATATATTTCATCCTACGTAATATTTTGCAATCCTACAATATTTTGTCAAAAATATTCGCAAAAATTTGCAATTAAATGCAACATTGTACATAGTTGTACGTACTCATCAACAAATATCCAATACTACACAAAGAATTCTTAATTACATTATACATATCACGTAAAGTCAATCACAAATTAACATTTATATCAATATAATTATATGTGTCGATTTATATTCAATTTCATGTATTACATAATGTGTATTTTAGAATTTCTCAATATTACAGCACTACTCATCTTTAGTGATGAGGGTTGCCTTGCAATGATGGAACAAGGAGCACAAATCAGGCTAAAAATGATAGTTGAAAGAAATTAAGTAAATTCACTATATTAAACGTATGGTGTGCTGTACCCAAAAAAATAAATAAATAAATAAACTGGATAGTGAATGCATAATCATTCCCGGGAACGTGATCTCAGCTATAAAAACGGATTTCTTATCAGTACACAAGATGGAAAATTCAGCAAACAAAATTTGATACACCACAGAGATGATGCATCTCCATGATCTCAACAAGCAGAGCACGAATTCTAAAGGGGAGAATTTACACAGTAGAAAAGTTAAAATCTCTTGGGTGCAGCAAGATCGCATGCCCAAATAGAGAAAAACCATTATATAGTGGAGGATGTTCTGGACTTGTGAATATTATCATCCTGTGAAGGCGGCGGAGGTAAGGAATGAGAAGACATTGCTGCGTGATAAGACGAGGAAACAAGTTGAGCTAGAGCAGGAACTGCCCCACCTGCAGATTTTCCAGAAGATAATTTAATCAGCATGATAAAACCAGATTACAACATAGTCTCTATCAAGAACAATTGGCTTGTATATGTGTGTGTGTGTGTATATATATATACACACTGGCAACAAGAAGAACCCCAAAGGTTGATGTTTCAGTTCATCACAACATAAACTTGTAACTTCCCGGTTTAGAATCCCTCAGCCAACAGAATTCCAAAGATACAGTAAGAGTGTGGAAATTTGAAAACAAAACCACAAAACCACACCTTCAAATGTCAAAAAAAAGTTTGCTAAAAGTGAATTATATGAAAAACTTTAGCAACAACTGTAAATCCAATACATAATTGCTCAAGCTTTTATTAAAACATGGCAGATCAAATAGAATATGCAAGTCAACAAAAATGACACATCCAGAAAATCACCTGCGAGTCCCGCACAGGCAGAAGAGAATACTATCACAGGTGGTGCCTGAATTGCACAAAGGAGTTTATGTCAGCAAAGAAATAAAGTATAGAAAGAGACAAGGATGTAGATTGAGAAAGTATTAGGAGGGTCTTATGAAATGATAGAACACTTGCTTATCTACGAGTTTAGAAGTTCAACAGAACATTAGCTTATTTAAGGGTTTAGAAGTCCAACACCACATCTCCAAATATTTAAATGACAGAAAAGACTATAGAACAGGGAAAAGAGACAAGAATAATCTATATCAGGCAAGAGAGCAACAAAAAGTCATAAGATTAATTTTTTAAAAAAGAAAATAAACAAAAAAATCCACTAAGAAACTTACACCAACAAGAAAATGTAACCACATCGGTCCTTTTACATATCTCTGGACAACTGGCATCACTGCATCAGAAAAATAAACCAATATAGTAAGCTCTCTGAATGGACTATTCAAATTCCTCCTGCATAAACATGTAATCTTCATGGCATGAGGTTGTGATTGACAGATAAATTGAAAAACTGGGTGCAACAATCCAGGCATTGAACTAACCTACATTTTACAAGGTATATTGTTTGAAAATAATAGTATTTGATTCTTGATTATTAACATTAAATACAACATCCCATTCGTACATTATGACTCTTTCAACCGTTATAATTCACCAGTTGATCAATTGGAAACATTTTACATCCTAGTTCGTCTTGATACTATCTCTATAATATCCGCCAACTGAAGTAGAGCTACTAGTATCAATTTTTTTTTTAAAGACAAAGTCCTATTCTGGGCTTATAAACATACTGGTTAATACAAGCACAGGAATGCACATACAGAACCATTGAGAAAATCAAAAGAATCAGACTACACAAATGCTAACAAAAGTGATGATGATCCCTCAGGATGGTTTGTGAACTGTGCATGCCTCTTGTTCTAATTTCCAAATCATGGCTAGCATTATAGCAACTCGGCATTATGAATGACAATTCATTTAGCAGAGAAGACAAGCCACAATACAGAGCATATATCGATGACAAAATTAAGCCATAAATACATACCGTGGTTGAATCCATGGAATGCACTGGCAGTACCTCCAACGGCAGAACCAATCTGCATAATATACGAAAACCCAGGAAAAAAAAATCAATGAAAATTTTATTCGTTCACAACTAAATTTAGATCCTATGCTCGATTTTTTTTTTTTTTGAATTCAAATATCTCCAGAGACAAAAGGAAGCAGGAATTAACCATGGAAAAGCTATCCCTGATGAAGGGCGCAACCGTCCAATCACTAGTTTCCTACAGATAATTGAAAGAAAAAAACTCGTAAAAAACGGAACTCTGATAAGAAACTCAACGTAATTGTATACAAAGGAGAGAAAGTTAAGAAATACCATCTCCTTAGAAAGCGGGCCAGCACAGTGATGGCATCGGATGTTTTTACAATGACTGGTACTGGTGGTGGAACTACCCCCACTACGCTTTGAGTCTGCCATGGCCGTCATCTCTGCAAAATCGGAAGGGGATCACTGAACCCTCAAGGATAGCCTTGCCCTGTAGAGTAGTTATATAGCATTCGATTCAAGGATAAACTGAGTCAGAGGAAGCGATCTTACCAGGCAGCGCCGGACCGGTGAGTGAAGGTTTTAGAGACGATTCGGGTTAGTATTTGAGATAATCAATAATGAATATGATTCTGAATCCCTAACCTACGTGACATCCCACAGTTCCTTTTTATTTTAGTATTAAAAATAAAGATTAAGACGTATTTTTTCACATAGTTTAATTTTGGAAATTTTTTTAGAAAATAACTTAGGCTCTCTATTATCTCACTTTTTACATTTTGATGATTTAGTTTTCCAAGAATAAATAAAAACCTGTATATAAGTGTTAAAATACTTTATAATGCCAAAAACTAAGTGATATTAAATAGATTATGGGATTTTGACCTTAATTCAAATACACAATTTTTAATTGTTTTTTGAAATTAAGTAGGATAAATATATCTTACATTCTTGAAGTTTTATTGATTGTCAAATTATTTTCTTAAATTTTAAAAATTTATAAATTATATTATTAAATATTAAATAAGTTATAAATTACTTTCTTCCAAAGTTTAAAGAAAATTTTGTAAAAGTTAATTCACTATTAACTCTAATCTTAAATCAATAATTACATTGTCTTTATGTCTTCTCTTGTAAAATATAAAATTTCAAATATTCATCGAAATTAAATTATAAAACTCATATTTTAATAATAAGATAAAATATTTAATTCAAATTTTGTGATTTATAAACAAAAAATAAATCTTTCAACAAAATACATATAAATATTTACTATTTTATAATTAAAATTAATAATAAATTAATATTTTTATAGTTTTTCAAACTTTAAGTAAATAATTTATAATTTTTCAAAAATTTAAAATATAATTTATAAATTTTTAAAATTTAAACGAGTAATTTATCATTAAATGAAATTTTAAACACGTAAAATATATATTTTTATTTATAAAACCTGAAAAAAAATTACCATCTGTTTGCATTGAATTATCACTTATGCGTAAGGACTTTGTTTGCATTCCCCGAGGACAAAGCATAGACATGTTAATGCCAATTATTAATTGGTTTTGGTTCTTGTTCTTTTTTGGGGTTTTAATGGATTCATACACATAAGCAAGAGCTCAAGCATTTTTTCACAGTGCAAGCTAGGCTTAATCCCATATCATTGTAAGAATTCTCAAAACTTCTATTGAATATCACTTTATTACTAACAATGTCAGTAAAAAAATCATTTTAAAAAAATTAGACATAAATATATGTACTAACATCTATAAATTATAATTATGTGAGTTTTATAATGTAAGAGGGCGTTTGATATACTGATTCTTTTTTCGTTCCTAAGAATCATGTTTCCTAGGATTGATGATTTCCGGAAATGTTAAAAATGTTAGTCTGGATGGGTGCCCTAGACCAATTTGATTGAGTGCTAGTGCATCCTAGACTATACATTCTGTGCATTTAGAT
>JANHAO010020238.1:0-12921 GCA_026873985.1 Saraca asoca | reverse complement strand
ACAAAGTTGTAAATAATATTAAATATATTTTTTTCATCTTAAAAAATAAAAAAAATACATATTTTCAAAATTTACATCCAAACAAATTTTTTATTTTTTGGTTGTAGAAAAACAGTTTTTAAAAATAATTTTTAAATAACTGTTTTCAAAAACAATAAAACAAAAACACCTGAAAACACTTTCCCTAGCTAGCTATCAAAGGTGTACATATTAGAGAAGTCTTCATTTTAGAAAAATGAAAAGCAAATCCAGATATCTCACATGAAGAAAAAAAATCTAAATGACAAAAAAGTCAATCCTTTATGGAGGCTGCCAAGTCTTCACCGGGTTCCACTTTTGACAAAAACCTTAATTTGTGTATTAGTTGCCCAAATCACGGGTTTGTCCCAATGTAAACACAAATTTACTTAGCAACAAAAAAAAGAGGTTAATTTACACTTTTTTTTAATAATGATCTCATTTATTTATTTATTTATTATCATTTAATATTTTTTTATATAAGAAATCTAATAATAATAGATAAATAAGTAAGGATATTATATAAAAAGTGAATGTGGATTGAACATTTCTAGTAAAAGCAATCAGGAGACTAAAACAAGATTGATTGTAGGGTTTAGGTATTTCTTGAGCAGCATGGTAAAGTCATGAGAAATCGACTAAGAGTTGAAGAATGCAACAAGAGACAAAAATGGGTTTTCCCCACAGCCAAAAAACAAGGCCCCCAAGTTACACTCAATCAACTTCTGATCAGTGCCGCTTATTAAGCTTCTAACTTCCAAGGACAAAGTATGTTCTGGCATGGATAGTGACCCTTTAAAATCATCACCAAATCCCTGTCAAGTTGCTTGCTTTCCCTGCTCCAACCAGGGATGCCTAACACGAAATAAATGCTACATAATTTTTCAAGTATACACAATTCAATCGAATTTTATTATTTGTTTTGAAATATGTGAAATTTGTTTTATGTTAATTAGACGTAAAAAGAAAATTATGAATAGAGCACGACATAATTTGAACAAAATTATCCTCAACTGTGTTAAAACATGTAAAATCAATTTAACTTGAATTATGTCATTTGTTCAAGTGGAAAAAGAGATACAAATAATTTGAACCAAATTAATTTTATCTATTTTATAATAGATAAAATTATGATTTAAATCATACTAAATAGTTAAGAGCCCGTTTGTTTGGACTTTTTATTAAAAAAATTTCTTTTTTTAAAATAAAATACTTTTATGTGTTTGGATCAAAATTTTAATAAAAAGTAAAAATAACAAAAAAATAAAAATTTAACTTTTTTTGAAACTCTAATTTACTATTTCAAATAAAAAACCTTTAAAAAAAATATTACATAAAAAGTCTTTTTTTTTTTAAATATCATCCAAAGGAGCTCTAGCTATGAAATGGGTTATAAAGAGAGAGTGCAATCAGCATCACACAATAGAATAAGGTTGGAGATGGCCAGCCAGCCAGCCAGCATGTCCATCTTTCCAGAAGCATCCAACGAGATAGCTGGCAATGATGTTGATGCAATCTAATTGCTATAATCAAGATAGCTGGATGGTAGGTCCAGTGTCATGAGCATCTAATTATTATGGGACGAACAATTACACTCAGAAAATGCTAAGCACTCCATCCTGTGGTGGGGCCAGGATGCAATGCTAAAAACCAGAATACAGGAGACAAAAGTAACTGATTTTTGTATTGTTCAACTCGGACAGAATACATACTCAATGTGATCCTTATCCTACTTTCAATAATTTCAATTTTTTATAAGAATTATGAATCAGATTACACAGTAATCCCAAGACGAGGCAGCTAAAAAGGAGGGATAAATAAACACATATTGCTATTTTCTTGAATGGAGGTAAAAATATAGGTAAGCCAAAAACTTGAAGAATATATTTAGTTAAACAGTCAATTATTCAACCACTATCTCCACCTACTGGGTTGATGATGACTCCTATTACTATCATCTTCACTTTCATTAGTGATCGCTCCACCTATCTGCCTCTTATCCGAATTCGAGTCCTTGTGCTTTTGTTGAATGTCACGATAGGAGCTCGAAGATTGCCCACCCTATAGAAGGAGGAAGAGGAAAATGTGTTAAGTTGATTAGAAATAAAAGTACTTTTGCTTCTCGTGTAAAATATATCAAGAAAGTAGAACGTACATCACGATTGCGGAATAATAGGTCATCCGCCTCAAGCATGTGGATCACATGTCCCATTTTAGGCCTCTTCGTTGCATCAGGATCAACACACCGAAGAGCAACCAACAGAGCACGCTTAAGCGCCTTTGAAGATGGCATCTCAGGTAGCTTAGGATCGACTACTTCTTCAGATCTTCGATTCCCGACCATAGTTTTCATCCATTCTATTAAATTTACCTGAAATTGTTCCCAATTTTATTCAGCAAAGAAACATATTGCACTAAAATAAATAAAACAGTTGACTGTTGTTAGTCATGGTCTCTAACCTCTCCTTGTGGTCTACTATAGTCAACAGGACTTCTTCCAGTGATTATCTCCATAATAAGTATTCCAAAACTATAAACATCACTCTTCTCAGTCAGCATTCCAGTGCAGGCATACTCTGGTGCTACATAACTACATAAAGGACAAGAAGGAGAAAGAATCATTATCTGTGAATATTCATTCATACTGTTATTTAAGAAATATAGGACAATAGTTCACTTAGTTATACTAACCCAAATGTTCCCATCACTCGAGTTGAGACATAACTCTGCTCGGAACACAGGAGCTTAGCAAGTCCAAAATCAGAAACCTTGGGATGCCATTGTCGATCAAGGAGTATGTTGCTTGACTTGACATCCCGGTGGACAACTTTGGGTTCAAGACCCTCGTGAAGATAGGCCAGTCTGAAAAAGTTTAAAAAAATTGTGATCAAACATTCATGCATTGATATCTATCTCGCTGTATGCAAATTGGATCACGGATATGATACCCTTTTGCCATTCCCAATATGATGTTCATACGGATTTCCCATGTCAGAGGGCTTACAGCTCCAACGTCCCCATGAAGCCACTGTTCGAGATTGCCATTGTCAACATATTCATACACTAGCATCCTGTAAAACAATACTATACCGTAAATCTTACGGCTCTTGACTTGCAGAAAAGCTATATCTTCAATAATAAGTATGCGACTTATGAATACCTGTACGCCCCCTCAACACAGTATCCAAGCAACCTTACAAGATTCTTGTGCCGTACGCGACCAATTGCTTCTACTTCTACTTTAAATTCTCTCTCAGCTTGGCCCCTGAATTTGGATTAAACATCAAATCAGGCAACCTTTATAAGAAAGCAACAGGAATTAGGTAAAAAAAATTTTGAAAGAAAAATCTAACAATAAAATGATAGCACAGAATTCTGGACAGCGATATCAATTCAGCCATATGAAAAGAAGGGGCTAGAAAGAAAGACAATTCCTTTCTTCAGATAAATCAGTCACTTTACAGCACAACTCCCAACAGCACAAGACAAGGATAACAAAGGCAGAAATAGGTATAAAGAAGAACCACTAACTAAAGTAAAAGAGAAGAAAACTGTCCTACAATGAGAAAGCCAGCCTGCTTAGGATTAGTTTGATTGATTGCCACCAAGAAATCAGAAAAGAGACCAAAGAAAAATTGTACGTTTTAATCATTTCAATTAAAAAAGATGCAAGTAAAGCCACATTCAGAATCTAACACCAGTATAGGTCAAGCAAAAATTCACCATCAAACTTTTTATAAAGCAAAGGAAAAAAAACACAGAATTTTCGCCTACTTTGTTTTTCTTCTGCTTTTAGATATATAACACTTATTATACAAATTTCCATAAAATTTTCACAACTATTACTACTTGCACTCACAATGATCCGAATACATCACCAATTCTTCACTGAAATTGTGAAATGTTGTGAAAGGAATTGTAAATGGTAGTAGTGCAAGTAGCAATTTGAAATTTTCACACAACTCCAAAGAAACCAAGTATGAACCAAATTTTGACAAAGCTATGAATCAAATGATGTTTTCATCAACAAATCCATAGCAAATTCACCTATATATGATGAAATAAACATAATCAAATGAATCACATACGTGTTATTCAGTAGGTTCTTGACAGCAACTCTAGTACCATCAGTGAGAACTCCATGGTAGACAATTCCATAGCCACCTTCTCCAATCACATTTTCCTCACACAAACCATTAGTTGCAGCCTCGAGTTCTCTCAAAGTATACCATCTTCCCCAACCAAGATGTGAAACCTCAGGCCCAATACTCCCACTCCCAAACGACGACGTCGTTTCACAAGCACTAGCAGCTCCCTTGCTCTCCCCACTAGAAAGCCGATCAGAAAACACCGTCACACGGTGCTCCGCCTTGCCAATATCGACGTGGATCTCCGGCTGCGGGGGCGGGTGATGCTGATTGGGTCCGGGAAGGTTCACGATCTCTTGGATTTCCTTTGAAACGACAGGGGTTGTCGCGTCTTTCGGTTCGTAGAGCTTCTGCGGATCGCCGCGGCGGCGGTGGCGGCGCGAGGTAAGGCAGAGAGAGAGAAGGAACAGAGTGAGGACGATGACAGAACCGACAAGGATTCCGATCACAACCCATAATCTGAGACCGAAGATTGAGGTTTTTTTCGACAGTTCAGAATCTACGAAAGCAGCATCGTACACTGACATTGTTGCTGGTCTTCTGGTTGTGAAGCAACAACAGAGTGAAGTACTAGAAAATGGCCATTGGTTTGCGGGATAATATTCGAAAATATCGAACTTTTGGCGAAGAAGATGGTTGTTTTCAGTTCACAGCCCCACAGGAAGTGATAGGAGAGAAAGTGAGTAAAGATGGAAAATTTGAATCAAATATTGATGGAGAAAAGAGAGAAGTAAATGTGGCGTGCTGAGGGAGAAAGAGAGAGAGAAAAGAGTCAGCTTGGGACGGACAGAGGAAGATGTGGTCAGGCCAGCAAGTTCACAGTAAGCACTCTGTTTATATCCTATGTACTTAACCTTATATTTTTCTGTTTTTTTTTTTCAGAAAAAAAAAGAAAGACAAATGGCAGAAAGAAAATGAAGGAAAAAATTGACAGAGAAAGTCCAAATATGACAAAGAAAAAAATCCAAAGAAAAATAAAATAAAGATTGTAAAGATTCATTTTTAACGATATATGTTTTCTTTAAATTTTTATGTTTATATATTTTTATAATAAAGTAAATTTTTTTATTTATTTATGATGTATATTATAATTTTCCAATATGCCATATTATATACATAATTTATGTCTTCATGGATTAAAGACGTATGAATCGGACAAATGGATAATTTTCGAATTATCATAATTCTAAAATTAGACGAAGAAACAGAAAGGAGAAAACTGCAATTTTCTGATGCAGATATTAAATATATTTTCTTTTTGGTAATAAGAAGGTCAAATATTTGTGATGACATTGTATGCATATTTTTCTATAACAGCTAATGCTACTTGAGCATGTTATCTCTTTGCAGACTTATTTTACAATTTCTTACACTGACATTCATAAAAAATAAAAAAATATATAGAGTAAAATAGCAAACTGATACCGGAAAAATATGAAATAAAAAATGGTTTGACATTAATTTAATATTAATTTAAAAATATAAAATTATTTTATTATTCTTTATAATTTCACTCAATGTTTAATTAGATTTTTATGATTTAAAAATTTTAAATTTAATTCTTGTACTTATTTTTCATTTTTAATTAAATTTTTCTTGATATTTTTTTTGTCATATTTTGTTAATAATTGACATACAAGAATAACTTTAAAATACAGAGATATAAATATGAATTAAATGAAACTATAAAAAATAATAAAATAATTTAACTTTTAAAATATTTTACATCAGTTTAGTTCCAACTCATTAAATTTTACATAAATCTCCATTTTCACGCAAAATTTTAACTTTACTCGGTTCTAATATGTTTGTTGATCGGAATGGAGCAAAAATTAGCATAATAATCTATGATAAATGTGAAAAATTAAGAAATTAAATTTATTAATTTAGTTAGAAGAAAAATTGGTGCTTTTGACATAATGTCTATAACTATTTTCAATAACAACTTTAGGTAGGCATTCAATATTTGTACAAGCCAAAACGTTGTTAAATATATGCTATTGTACAATCTTAATAAAGGCATGATAATAATATTAAATTAATGTAAAACTTATAAAATTGATACCTAATTGATGTAAAAATATTTTTTAATACTAATTTAATGTCTTTTTAATTTTTTTGGTATTAATTTAGTAATTTACTCAAAATATTAAAGGTATTAATTTAGTGATTTACTCAAAATTTTAAAGTTTAGTTGAGAGAAAATTTGGCGCTTTAGATATTTCAAATAAATGATTGTCCATCATTATTTTCTTTAACAACTTTAGGTTGTTATTCGATATTTGTACAAGCCAAAACGTTATTAAATATACGCTGCTATACAATCTTAATAAAGGCATCGTGATAATATTAAATTAATATAAAATTTTTGAAATTGATATTTAATATGTTAATGTAAAAATATTTTGTAATATTAATTTCATGTCTTTCTAATTTTTTAGATATTAATTTAGTAATTCACTCAAAATTTTAATGTTTTGGTGATCATATAAGAATTATGTGAAGAATTTTTGTTTAGTTATTATTAGTGTTTTATCATGCCAAGTACTAACAGCAACAATATATATCAACGTAAAAATATTTTTCAATATTAATTTAATGTTTTTTTAATTTTTTTTGGGTATTCATTTAGTGTTTTATCATACGAAGTAGTACTGGTACAAATGCAAATTTCTATCGTATGTGAAAAAAATGGACTTTCTAGTTTACAGCTACGATGCACCGACACTTCATATAATAGTCGTATTCGTGTGTTAGAAATATTTTTGTTTCTGACACTTCTCAACACCGACACTTCATTTATCATGTAAAAATAGTCTGATATTTCTGAAAATGTCGTGTCCTCGTATCCGTGTTCTGATATCTGTGCAACATAGGTTTACAGTAATTCATTCAAATAACGGAGTCCTCTTATAATTTAATGGATCATTATTTAATAACATTAATTTTAATTACACAAAACTTCTATTTTCTCTTCTCTGTGCATGTATCGTGATTATATGATCTCTATTCATATTCAATATATTCCATGCTTTAACGTTATTTTTGGATATGCTGAAATAAAACATGTGTGGGTCTATAGAAAAGAAAAGAAAAAGATTATAAAATTATTTAAACTTTGTATTGACATTTTTTTTAATGGTAGGAACAACTAATTCATTAAACTTAAATTCATACACATAAAAATTTAAAATTAAAATTAAAATGCAAAGAAAAGTAAAACCTTAAAAAAAAAATTGCATTGGGTGCCACTTAATTAAGTGAAAGGCTTTTGACAAAATAATATTTTACCTCATAATTTAAGATACTAAGATGCATGTAAAAATCCTTGTACATTTGGCAATGCTAATATGATGAAATTGAAGATCATTCTCCAATATAAAAGCAAAAGACAATTTTCCAATGCGATGCATAACAAATCAAATATGATTCCATTAATTTTGAAAGTCATAAAGGGCAAAAAAAAAATGTAAATTGAAATTACTAAGGATATGATTATAATATGGAGTGGGAATAGTTTTAAAAAAGTTTTGATTTTTTCATTCAAGTTTAATTTTATGGTTATTGTTTCCTATCATAATCTTAAAATTATTTTTCCTCAAATAAAAGTCAAAAGATCTAAAATGTGTTAATGGTTAATGACAACTAAATAAGTTATGGACAATGCAATCGACATAGCAAATACTTCTAATTTTATGATAGTATTGAAATTTAATATCATAATAAAATATATATTAAAATTATAAAAATATTTTCTAATTTTTCACAATATAATAAAAAATAATACTAAAATTCTCAATATAATATATGTTTCAACAAGGTAAAATTATTTTTTGAAAATTTATGATATATAATCTCACTTGATAAGAGAATAGAGGTCACGTTAACAATTTTAGGTGTACCACATAATTAGTACACGATATTAGTCATATTTTGATTTCATAATTGGTTGATAACAATCTTAAAAGGACATATTAGTCAAATTCTTTATATGGTATATTAGTCACTAATATTGATTTCATAATTGGTTGATAACAATCTTAAAAGGATATATTGGTCAAATTCTTGATATGGTATATTAGTCAATAATATATATACAAGTTCAACATAATCTAAACATATATAGTCAAGTAATAAAATGAATTAAAGAAAGAGTTGAAATCTCAAATGTCTCATTTTATAGATATGAAAAATACGATTTTACCATCTTTAAGAATGGCTTATTAGAAATATCATTGAAAAATGTTGAACCCTCGATACAAAGTATTCAAACAATATATTGAGCATGTGATCTCTTATAAGGATTTGTCTCATAAGTCAAATTCCAACATGATCCCTTGTTATACTAACTTTTTATCAACGTGATAAATATTTTATTCAAAGTTCTGATCCCAATTTAAAATCTCAATGAAAATTGATAACCCCATATGATGACTGAAATTTTTAGGAGGCTTTAATGCTTTTATTTAGTTTTGTGTTTGTTTGTGTCTTGTCTCTTCTGTTTAGTTTTGTGTCATGTTCCTCTTGTTTTGTTTCAGATTGTTTTAACGTTTTCTCACTAATATGTAGGGTTTATTTCCTTCCTTCCTCCACTGTATAATTAGTGGAAAACGTGGCAATGATGCTTCACGGGCATTGGATCTTTTTAGAGGGAACCCACATTATCACTTTAGCAATAAGATTTCAGACTATGGTTTCCATTCGGCTAAGAAACTACAAAAAGTTTAAGCTGTAGGATGCTAATTGAATGAGGAAACAGCAATCTCAAGTGTTTGATCTAATGCAGAAAATGTATATTATAGATTTAATCCATAAAGTTATCTCATTATTTCTTATATTATATTGTGTTGTTACTTAGAAAATTTCTTAAATTAAACATGAATATTCTCTCTTTAACTTATTTAAATATTATATCATTAAAGAACAATTGAAATTA
Organism: Saraca asoca; assembly: GCA_026873985.1. Classification (NCBI taxonomy): domain Eukaryota; kingdom Viridiplantae; phylum Streptophyta; class Magnoliopsida; order Fabales; family Fabaceae; genus Saraca; species Saraca asoca. The sequence goes on along the minus strand of JANHAO010020238.1, from coordinate 3,819 downwards.
TTCAGAATTATCTCATAAAGAAATAATTTTTAAGTAGTTTTATTGTTTAAGGAACAACATAAATAATATAGATTGATCTGATTCTAAATGCTTGCCCTTCTGTCACTGCAAAGTACAAAATAGCAAAAAAAATTTTGGGAATCTTATATTTTAATGTAGTGAAGCCTAAGAAAGTAAAAAAGGCACAAGTGGAGAGTCCTCTTGTTCTTAGACAGCATAATGCAGTGCGGACTATAGAAAAGGCATTTTCTTTGTTGTTTAGTTTGTGACAGTTGGCCTTTCTTAAAGAATTGGTCTACTTGCAGTTTTTGTGTACTTTTATTTGAAAGAGCCTTCCATTTTGCTTTAAATCATGATTTTGATTGGTGGGGTAGTGAGGAATGAGTGGAAGTTGCAGCGGTCAAAGCGTCGTTTAATTACTGCAACTCTACCTAGAAAGAACACGACTCATGGAGGTTCAGCCTCTGGCACAGAGTGCATTAATTTGGTGGAATAATGAATAAAGTAACAGGAGATGGGGGAATTTCTTATATGTTTCAAACAATATTTTTGGCAATTCTCTTTTTTATGAAAAAATCATTTTAAATTGCTAAATATTAAATCATTTGATTGTTTAAGTTCCTTGATAAAATATAAAACAAATGAATGTTCTATTAAAAAAATTATCAAACTTAAATATGAATATTAGAGAAATTCTACTTTAAAGTACAAATCCTAATCTCATACAATGACAATCACCATATATGTAGACTCCTAATCGGATTGCTTTTAACACAATTAATTTTGGATAAGCACAGCTATTGACTTATTATCACAATTGGCATATTTGATTGCATTAAAAAATAATAATAATAATAATCAATGACTTTTGGTATCAATTAGGGTAGCGCTAGCCACACATTTGAAAATTGACGAAAAATCTCACCAAAAAAAAAACAAGTGTTGTATACTACGACACTTCATATAGCAATCGTGTTCACGTGTCAGAAATATTTCTGACACCGACACTCATCGACATCGATATGAAACGTGTCGGGATCGTGTCCGTAATTTCAAAAAATTCTGACACCCGTTCCCTATTTCGATACCCCTGTCAAGCTCGATTCTGGGGCTGTATTCATAATTTTAAAAATTTCAGACACGCATTCTCTATTTCAACACTCGTGTCAAGTTTAATTTTCAACTTATTATTTGTTATGCCATGTTATTTAATATTATGAATATTTATTTTTATATGAAAAAATAATAATTATAATATATATATTTACAAATAAGTATAATATTTTTTAATATTTACAAATATACTCCTATATTTTTATTATTTACGCGTATCCCTCATGTGTCGGTATCCTATATTTTTTAAAAATATCGTATCCCTGTATTCGTGTCCGCATTTTTCCATATTCACATGTCAGTGTTTGTGTAACATAGGTTGTATGTATATATAAGTTCCATAAATATGAGAAAATGTGATTACATAAAGTTTGGGGATTATTTTTGTACGTAAACAATTTTTACTTTATCAATTATATGTTTCATAATATTATACGGATGTATCATATTTCAATACAAGATGAAATGTTATGTCTTTCAATCATTTCAAATCTAATAGTGAAATTAAAAAGATTTATTTGAAGGGAAATATTAAAATTTTGTGAATCAAACTTCCAAATTTTTTAAGAGAGTTTAAGATTATTATATAAAATATAAAAACATCAACATTTTTAGGATCATGATTCTTGCCGGCCTCTTCTCCCTCCTCCCTCCGCCCATGCTCAAGTGTAACAAGAAACTGCTTGGTCCCAATTTCATCAATCATTGAGTTTCCATCTATTCTCAGCACAGGTGCAGTCTCTCTCCCTTTTCTGCGTTGTTGGCCAAAACTTTATCCCTATGGATCTTACGTTTTCTCATTTACCAAACACGCTCACAATTGAAAACACCACCTTCATGATTAAGATGACACAATCTAGCGGTACAAGCCTGTAATTCGTAATTTAATTTTCATAGAAACTTGTCTCCAGCTTTTGCCATAATCAAAAAGTTACATTGATAAGTTGCATAATGATATAACTGGGAAGAGGTATACAGTCAGATTTAGAACTCTTGCAAGAATATGCTTTATGATGTAAAGATCAGGTTGTCCAAGTTACAGGAACAAAGAAAAGATATAAATGCAAAAGAAATACACAACCTCTAGTTAGCAATACAGATGTTCCTAGTTTTCTAAGGGGTTCATAAAGATTTTAACGAGTTGATTTTCACAAGATATACCCAACCCACCTGGTTAAAGAAAGATATATTCACTTAAATTCTCTAGCAAACTATCATTCACGGTACATTTAGCAGAATGTGATATCCCATTTATTCATTAGTCTTATCTGTTTGGATTCTCGCAAATATGTATCAACAATATATCATTTTCTAGTAGTTGAGGCAAAACAATTATATTTTCTCCAGTTCTTATGTTTTTGTTGTAGAGATTGTGTTCTGAAAAAAACCATGAATACTCAATAGAATTTGGGTGTTGCAGGATTGCAGATTTCAGAATTCAATTCCTTTGTATGTACTTTTACACAAGCTGTAGCAGATGCATAGGTCAAGCAACCCCCAAGCGTAGCATCAACTGCAACCCATAAGTGCATTGTAGCATGCTAATCCATAAATTATTAAATTAAAGGCCACCTGTGGTGTCACGACAAGGAGAAAAATACAAGGCCAATGATTTCATAAACCAACTAACAAACAGGCAGTGGATGGAAGTCATGGAACAATTCATCTATAAGCACAATGCAGCTTTCTATATAACTTTCGAGAAATGTTGGATACATTTTTATTTTAAAGATCTATCATGCACGTCTTTTTATAAATAATGAAATTTATAAAATTGTAAATCTTATAGTTTATAAAAAAATAAATATAAAATGTAATATATGTAACAAAATTGATATCATATTAGAGCACAGTATGCATATACATTTCAGTGCAATAATTTTATCATATAACTCACAACAACCCATAATAGCCTGATTGATATTGTTAGGGGTAGTCTGAACCGAATTAGGGGTCTGACAAAGAGCTCCATAAAAATCATATTACCATAAATGGAATTTCTGTTGAAATAATTTTATGCACTAATATAAATCATGTTTTCATAATTAAAAAATAGATTTAATATTTAAGTCAATTATGAGTATTTTATATAAATAGTCCAATTATATGATCTATTTTATTTAATGTGCTGCATCTGTGTTAAGTGGATTGTGTTTACTGGGCCATTGTGTTGGGTTAATTGTTGATGGGTAGGTTAACCCAATAATCCATTAGGATTGCACATGGAGAGTCCTTGGTCTCTGCTATAATATGCGTGTTACTACCCCATTGAGTAATACGATGACTGTTATTGTTTCTTATCATATTATAGCCATGAGAGCAGTTTACCTTCATACAGAGCAGATACTTCCAGGATCAAAGCAAGGATTTATCATATTTACCAGGTAATTCTAAACCTTAAACTATTATTACATGTTATAAGTTCACCTACAGATCTAACGTTTAATGTGTTGTAGAATTTCTTCTTGAGATTACGAAATTCTTTCAAGTGGTATCAGAGTTGGTTGTAGGTTGATTTATGGCTGTAACTGTTGAATTTCAATTTTTTATTCTCTTTTCGTACATGCTATTTTCGGCTATAGCATAAATATATATTAAAAATTATGTTTTGTTTATGATTTTGTGTTATAATTACATGCTTAATATATGGGTAGGTTAGATATAACATGGAATCACATGATTAATGGGTAATTTTGATGGATTTGT